>LPNX011146243.1:3228-96022 GCA_001517045.1 Pseudotsuga menziesii | reverse complement strand
AGGGGAACTCCAGATATACCTAAGAGTACTTGGAGTATGTCCAAAACTAAACCGTCACAGCTACCCACAAGGAATATGTGGGCTGAATGGAGTCTCTAGAGCTATTGTTCATAACGCACCCGTTAGGGTGTGACAGAGATCGACGCCCCGAGGTCACTTTTCAGGAGTTCCGACTTCCTTTGGGTATTTTGCCACCGTAATGGTTTGATCTAGGTGTTGGATTTTCACCTGATGGTTTATATATTTGGGAGAGTGAATCCTAATTATTCTAGTCACTCAAGTGCTTTTGATACAACTCGACTGATCGAATGAACCACAGCCAAGTGCAGAGCATACACACCGGAGTCCTGTCAATTTTAGTAAATTTTGAGATGGGTGTTCTTATTAAAAAGAAAACCCTCCAAGAACCTCTTTCGATCCAAGTGGATCTCAATAGGGGAATCAAGGAGGGGTTAATTTTATAATAGCCGATGAAACAATTGATGAAAAGAAAAACACAGATACACAATTCCGATTTTCTAATTAGTCCTACCACGCATCTCTTTCCCCTTTTGGGTCAATCGGGAAGTCGTGGGGTAAGTATTAAGATTACTTTCAAATCTCAAATATGGAATATGGAAATGATAATAAATCAAATTATACTACCCTGCAGATTAGAACTACGCTATATTGAAAAGAGATGAACAAAAAGTAAAAAATTGACACCGACACAAATCCCCCCAGGGGGGATGGTTAATAGGCTCGAAAGAGCCTATTCGAAAGGACCTCTTCTTTTTATTAGCAGTGATTTACAATATCAGCAAATTGAAATCGATGCACTTTGGTCCTTGTTATCTAGGATCCAAAGGCTTACAACAAGCTTGTAACAAGCTTGAATTAAAACACAACGATGGCGGAAGCTTCCGGGAAGCTCTGGTTCGTCCAAGAGTCGGAAATTTGGTAGAGTCTCCTTCTCTTTTATGTTATACCTGCTAAAAAAATAGTGAGCAATTAAAATCAAATGTGCCCAAACACACTTTAAAATTGTTTTGGGTCACCACTCTAATTACCAAAAAAAAACTAAGTAAAAATTGTTAAACAGGGGTAATCTAATTTCTGCAAAAAGGAACCAAGGAAAGCAAGCTTTCCTTGGGATCTTGGCTTGATGTTTGGGAAGCCAATGAGATGTGCACTTTTATTGCAGAATTTAAATCTTTGAAGAACAAAAAAGGAAGCTACCTTATGAGCAAGCTTTAGATCTATGCTTTAGCTACTTGCATAAAAGGAATTTCCTACACCTAGATCTATTTTTATGAATTGATATTCTTTATGAAATTATATATCTAAGCAGAAAAACTCTTATAAAATATATCTAACAATATATATTCAATTCTTGGAACTAGATATGATCATAAGAGGAAGTGATAGGTAACCGGAAGATTGATTTTAAAAGAAATGAGGAAGAGAAGGGGGAAGGCCCGTTGTTGGATGGATCTGCAATGGAAACTTGTTAGTGGAATGCAGAGGGGCAATGTCTTCACAAATATTTTGGATGTACAGTGGAGTTAAACTAGATCCACAGCTCGTCCAATCCTTGCTACCTGAAAGCTAAACACACAATCTTGCACGAAACCTCATGAGATCTGGATATATATGAAAAAGAGACAAGAATTACATGCAAATAAACTTATTAAACATGTATAATCTAGATCTTTTAACATATATGCTATGAGATATAAGAAAAACAAGTAACCTTACTTGCCCAACTATACTCCTATTGATTCAACTGAATCGTTCAAGCCAAACAGGGTTCAGATACAGAAATTGAGAGAAAAGCCGGCAACATCAATAGCCGTAAGACAATGCTTAATCCACACACATGAGAGCATTACACCATTTGGCCTCCAAAGCTTCTTTATTCCAACAATCAAAAGATTACAACAATATTACAATAGCAAGCCCTTCAATCCAACTCTAACTAGCTTGGAAGAGGCAGCCTGAGCTTTATTTATACAAAAAAACAGGAGATTCAGCCCAGGGGGGGCACAAATCCCAAGGAGATAAACCACTGTAGCTGAAGGAGAGCCCATCAATGCCTGATCTGTGTCTAACTGAGCCTAATCTGAGTCTCATTGAGTGCAATTGTCAATCAGAGAGCTGATCTGACTGACACCTCAACCTGTTGACTGAAGCATCCACCAAAACTCATCTAGATGAGCCCACATGTGTGGAGGAGAGAGAGAGGGCACAATTCCCCATAAAGGATATTGAAGATCAACTCTGGATCTATCTAGATCACCTCCTTCAGTCAAGGATTTGTCAGATCCAGTCAATCTAGTTTAGATTTGACTGATTTCAATCAAATTGGATGAGAATCCACTAATCTAGGATTTTGGATTTCCTCATTTATTCATCAATTTATTAATTAAAATAATCAATAAATGATTTTTTGGGGCTTTCTGACCTGAGTGATGGAAAATCACTCAAAACTAGGAAATAGTGGGTCCATGGGTTTACATGGTGCTCTTAGCTTGAAAATGAGCACCTACATGACTAAAACTGATTATTTGGCCCACTTTTATTACAAAATCAATTTTTCAAATTAAACTATTAAAAAATAGCCTAAGTTTTGGAAAAATTAAATTTTAATAAAAAACACTGAAAAAATAAAAAAATTGAAAAATTGAAAAAACCTAGGGGGACTTAGACATGGTCATATGACTCGACCATGATGCCTAGCATGTTTATACATTGACACATATACTCTAATAACCTCAATAGGCCTAAATGCCAAGCCGACCACCCCAACTTTGGAGGTATGGAGTGAAAAACTCGGAAATTATCAGTCGTTTATTCAACAACCAATAATAACCAAGGGAAAAACCACCCTGGGATGATCGGATTGACAAATAAAGTCTAAGAGACTTTTACAGACATTATCATGCTAGAACATTTATTACAATTCCCCCATGGGATATGAACATGTGATATAGTACAACAAAGATTCCCATAAGCAAGACTGAAGGTCTTCTAAAGTCCGAACAAGTTATCCTTGTCCAGTTCACTAGGCTCACTTGCTTTCACACACCTGGGTCACGTGGCAGAAATATTCAAGCCACTCGGTGTGTCCTTGGGGGCAAGTCTTGAGTCAAGGCTGTCACCTTGTTCTTGACTCCTCTGTTTAGGCTCAACTCCTAATGAAACCAAGGGGGGTAGACCCTATTAAGTTACTAAGGCAAAATTATTTAGTATGGTGATGTCAAACTGAATGAGTTACTTAGGAGTTTGAAATTTAACCATAAACAACCATAGATGACGGGATACAAAAAGAGCGCACGAAAGCACAATGCTGAGACACAATATATATATAGCAAGAAAATAACCAGTGCCTTAAAATGGAGTCAAAAGATAATCAATGTACTTGCATGTGCTTGGAGTGAATGTTTTGTGATTGTCTCTTGGTACGTTTTAAGTTAATGTGAAATATGAGTTGATTAAAATTAGGCGAAAGGGGGGGGGACTCCAGATATACCCTATAGTACTTGGAGTATGTCCAAAACTAAATCGTCACGACTACCCGCAAGGAATATGTGGGCTGAATGGAGTCTTTGAAGCTATTGTTCATAATGCACCCGCAGGTGTAATAGAGATTGGTGCCTTGAGGTCGCTTTTCAGGAGTTCCCGCTTCCTTTGGGTATTTTTCCACCGTAATGGTTTGATCTAGGTGTTGGATTTTCACTTGATGGTTTGTCAATTTGGGAGAGTGAATCCTAATTATTCTAGTCACTCAAATGCTTTTGATATAGCTTGAATAATCGGACGAACCGCAGCCAAGTGTAGAGCATACACACCGGAGTCTTGTCAATTTTAGTAAATTTTCAGATGGACCCTCCAGGAACCTCTTTCGATCCAAGTGGATCTCAATCGGGGAATCAAGGAGGGGTTAATTTTATTAAAACTGAAGAAATAGTTGATGAAAAGGAAAACCAAGATACAGAATGCCGGTTCTCTAATTAGTCCTACCACACATCTCTTTCCCTTTTTGGGTCAATCGGGAAGTCATGGGGTAAGTATTAAATTACTTTGAAACCTTAGATATGGAATATGCAATTGATAATAAATCAAAGTATACTACCCTGCAGATTAAAAGTACGCTAGATTGCAAAAAAAAAGGAACGAAAAGCAAAAAAAGACACGGATGCAAATCCCTCCAGGGGGGATGGTGAATAGGCTCGAAAGAGCCTATTCGAAAAGACCTTTTATTTTTATTAGCAGCGATTTACAATATCAGAAAATTGAAATTGATGCACTTTGTTCCTTGTTATCTGGGATCCAAAGACTTACAACAAGCTTGTAACAAGCTAGAATTAAAACACAGCGGTGGGGGAAGCTTCTGGGAAGCTCTGGTTCGTCCAAGAGTTGAAAATTGGGCAGAGTCTCCTTCTCTTTTTTGTTAGACATGCTAAAAAACAATGAGAAATCAAAACCAAATGTTCCCAAACACACTTTGAAAGTGTTTTGGATCACTACACTAGTTACTGAAAAAAAAAAAAACTAAGTAAAATTTTGTTAAGTTGGGGTAATCTAGTTTTGCAAAAAGGAACCAAGGAAAGCAAGCTTTCCTTGGGATCTTGGCTTGCTGTTTGGGCAGCCAATGAGATTTGCACTTTTATTGCAAAATATGAAACTTTAAAGTACAGCAAAGGAAACTACCTTAAAAGCAAGCTACAAATTTTCTTTAAAATGCTTGCAAAAAAGAGAATAATTTCAGCTAGATCTCTTAAAATATAACTTTATATGCAAAACGGAACTGAGATCTAAAATTAAGAAAGGATCTTACTAACTATATCTATATGTAATTTTCTTAATGAGACAGCTCTAAGCAATAAGACTCTTTAAAAGTAACCAATTTGAAGAGAAATTAAGATTTTGAAGGAGGAAGAGAGAGAAAGAGTGTTTGAAGCCTGGGAATGTTGGGCTTTGGATTCTGCTTTGGTGGAACATCGATGGACTATGTCATTCAGAAGATCTTGAAGCTGAGGAAGATGCAAACCAGCTCAACCTCTTCTACAAGCGAGATCACCTGCAACTTAGAAATCCTTGCACAAACAGATGGTTAAAACGTAGGTGCTACTGGAAGAGATAATTGGAAAGCATGCAATTAAACTTAAAATACATACAACTCTAATAGATCTGAAACATGCAGCAGTAAGAGCATAAATCAAACTAGAATAAACTCTTACCCTAACAGGAGGGAGCTCTCTCCTTCAAGGCCAACAATTAACCAGCAAAAGCAATGATAAATAACACAAATTATACCTCATAAGCATTTGACAGACACCATCCACACATGAAGAGCATTACACCATAGATCTTGCCTCCAAAGCTTCTTCATTCCAGAATAATAAACAATACAGTACAAGAGCAACATCACCTCAATCCCAGTTCTAACTAGCTTAGAAGAGGCTGCTTGTGCTTGATTTATACAAAAACCAAAAGATCCAGCCCAGGGTGGGCGCAAATCCCAAGGAGACAGATCAAATCAGCTAATGGAGAGTCAATCAATGCAGATCAGAAGATGAACTAAGCCTACTTATCAACCGGGGGCTTGATTGAGCTAACACATTAACCCATAAACCGACACATCAGTCCATAGAGCTCCCAGGAGAGCCCACACGTGTGGAGGAGAGAGAGAGGGTGCAATTCCCCATAAAGATTGTTGAAGATCAACTCTGGATCTGATTTGATCACCTCCTTCAGTCAAGGATTTGTCAGATCTAGTCAATCTAGTTTACTGATTTCAATCAAATTGGCTGAGAATCCACTGATCTATGATTTTGGATTTGCTCCATTATTCATCAATGTATTAATTAAAATAATCAATAATTGATTTTTGGGGGTTTGTGACCTGAGTGATGGAAAATCACTCAAAACAAGGAAATAGTGGGTCCATGGGTTTACATGGTGCTCTTAGCTTTAAAATGAGCACCTACATGACTGAAACTGATTACTTGGCCCACTTTTATTACAAAATCAATTTTTCCAATTAAACTATTAAAAAATAGCCTAAGTTTTGGAAAAATTAAAATTTAATAAAAAACATTGAAAAATTAAAAAAATTAAAAAAATTAAAAAACCTAGGGGGACTTAGACATGTTCATATGGCTCGACCATGATGTCTAGCATGTTTATACATTGACACATAGACTTTAATAACCTCAATAGGCCTAAATGCCAAGCCAACCACCCCAACTTTGGAGGTATGGAGTGAAAAACTCAGAAATTATCAGTCGTTTATTCAACAACCAATAATAACCAAGGGACTAAACACCCTGGGTTGATCGGATTAACAAATAAAGTCTAAGAAACTGAGTCTTTTATAGACACTATCGTGCTAGAACATTTATTACAATTCCCCCATGGGGTATGAACACGTGATATAGTATAACAAGCACTTCCCAAAAGTACTTCTGAAGGTCTTCTGAAGTCCGAACAATTTATCCTTTTCCGGTTCACCAGGTTCACTTGATAAAAAAACACTAAGTACAACTTAGGTGGTAACATTCTAGCTCCAACTGTGGGACGTGTGCTCGATATGGTCTTTAAGGCAAGGAGAGGATACGAGAACACCAGAAGCTCTAGTTTATATACCCTGTAAAAACATCTCAACTTGACAAGAAAACCTCAGTAGCACAAGCTTTATATAAAAACCAAATGAACCACTAAGCTGATTTATTTAAACAAAATAAATGTAACTAACTAATTTTTTCTTTTATTTTTATTATTATTATTATAGCTAAGTACAAAATAGATATGCAGAAAGTAAATGCTCTCTTTTAGGAGCTTATTTTCCTACTCTAAGCATGATATAACTAGGTTAGGTGTAATCAAAACTCCAATGTAACCACCTAAGTATTTTATTAACATAAAAAAAAATTTCCTTGTCTTTGGTTACCAGCCAAAGTAAGGATACCTTATTTAGAAAATTCAAACCTGCGTGATGATTCAGAATGGGCAGGATGGATGGGAGATCATAGGCGTGAATAATATCATAAAAATTATTCCTCAACTTGTATGTGCTCATGTAGGCTACTTCTATCCATGACTGGATAAGACTGATATACCAATCAGCATGATGAGGATGACTGACTACATCATCATACTGATCACCGGGGCTTATCAAATGATAACTCATTGCATAAGCCCCAAGTAGCTCCAAATCATAAGGAACCTCTATATCTAAAAAAGATGGTTGAGACTGATATTCCACTGACTGCATCACATCTGACTTTTCACAACACTGCTTCTCAATGTCTTCATTATTGATACATTTGTGTGTCTTTGCATGATATGACTCTGAATGACCATGTGAAGGTTCTGAATGCTCCTCTTCCATACTAAGATTTTTCGAGGTATCCAGATCCATGCTCCCCTCTATGGACGTATCGTAGATTGGACTTCCACAAATTTTTGAATAGGCACTCCCCTTGCTGGACATATAATGGATGGGGTTCTCAATAATATTTTCACAAGTTGGATTATCTATGAAATTCCAATAGTCATCACTCCCATCCATGTCATATGTGGGGGACTCTTCATCCATGGAATCATGCTCCTACCTATCCATGTCTTCCTTGTATTCATAACAATCTTCTTTAGAAAAAATGTTACAAGGAAATAAACTCTCCAAACTTTCATCAACATGTGGAGAACAAGGTCTAGTGTCACCACACACCATACTAATCTTATCATAAGTTTCTTTATAGGATTCTATTATGATATCATGAAGAGGATCTTCAATATTATTTTCAATCAAGGAAACTTTTTGGACATATTCAGTGGGATCACTTGGTATGTGTTGCCCAGTGGATTTCTCTAGAGGGATTTCCGGAAAGATATCAGCATTGCAACACACTTGAGAATACCTCAAATATTCAATGTTTTCAGTTATGGTGACATGAGGAGAGTCTTCAACAATGTGTTTCATCATGGGCTCCTCCTGAAGCTCTTCAATAGGATTGTCATGGATGTTCCCATCTTCAGAGTCTTGCTGTGTAATGAGAGATACCTTATATTCTTTAATAAGCTGCTTAATTACTTCCTTTCTTGAATAACTATGAGGAAACTCTTTGATGGGAGTATCATGGACCTCCTCTTCACTTAAATGTTTAAGAAGTGATTCCAAGTCTTCAATACTTTGTATCATGGAAAAAGGTTCATCATATGTTTCCATGTGATACTCTGTCCCAGATAGGTAGAAGGTACAGATCTTTTCAAGGAACTTTTTCAAACCATTCATACTACCCCTACCATCATGCCACTGCTCTAAAAACATCCAAAGGAAGCTTGGAAAAGAAGTTATGCATTTATTAGGAAGGCCCTGATAGAACCAACAACAGGCATCACCCCAAAAAGTACCAGCAAACATTTCCATCATATTGTCCTCGTGAAGAATATTGAAATCAGCCATCAACTGAAGGAAAGATTTGACATGCTAGATGGTCGAATCACCATAATTTCCATGAAATACTGGAAGCCATTTATATGCATCCCCCACACCATTACAAGAATTAGGAAAACCTGGGATGTTTGAGAAATCGATAGGCTGAAAAATTCTGATTATCAAAAGTTAATAGTATGCATTTGATATAACCATTAAACCTTGCATTGAAAAGGTGGAGCTGTCAAGTGATGAGCTTTAAAGGTTTTAACATGTTGCATGGGCTCATCTACACATAACAAAAATTCACAACTTTATGAGATAACAGGGTTTTATCCCTTCAATGGAGTCGCCATGTGAAAAAGAAAAATAGGCATTTATAAATCTTTTCACAAAAATTATTTTTTGTTTTTCTTTGTAAAAATAAAAACTGGAAAAAAGTCAGTGGAGTCGCCAGATGAAAATTAAAGATCTACTCTAAGCATTCATCAAACAAAGCAAAAACAAAAAGGAAGAAAACAAAAGTCATACTCGGGAATAAAAATATTTATCCCCAAAAACGGCGCCAAAAAGTGTTGCCGCCTTTCACACACCTGGGTCACGTGGCAGAAATCTTTAAGCCACTTGGTGTGTCCTTGGGGGCAAGTCTCGAGTCAAGGCTGTCACCTTGTTCTTGACTCCTCTGTTTAGGCTCAACTCCTAACGAAGCCAAGGGGGGTAGACCCTATTAAGTTACTAAGGAAAAATTATTTAGTACGGTGATGTTAAATTGAATGAGTTACTTAGGAGTTTGAAATTTAACCATAAACAACCATAGATGACAAGATACAAAATGAGCGCACGAAAGAACAATGCTAAGACACAATATATATATAGCAAGAAAATAACCAATGCCTTAAAATGAAGTCAAAAGATAATCAATGTACTTGCATGTGCTTGGAGTGAAAGTTTTGTGATTGCCTCTTGGTACATTTTAAGTTAATGTCAAATATGAGTTGATTAAAATTAGGCAAAGGGGGGGGGGGTAGGGGGGGACTCCAGATATACCCGAGAGTACTTGGAGTATGTCCAAAAATAAACGGTCATGGCTACCCGCAAGGAATATGTGGACTGAATGGAGTCTTTGGGGCTATTGTTCATAACGCACCCGTTAGGGTGTGACAGAGATCGGCGCTCCGAGGTCACTTTTCAGGAGTTCCCGCTTCCTTTGGGTATTTTGCCACCGTAATGGTTTGATCTAGGTGTTGGATTTTCACCTGATGGTTTGTCAATTTGGGAGAGTGAATCCTAATTATTCTAGTCATTCAAGTGCTTTTGATACAGCTTGACTGATCGGATGAATCGCAGCCAAGTGCAGAGCATACACACCGGAGTCTTGTCAATTTTAGTAAATTTTGAGATGGGTGTTCTTGTTAAAAAGAAAACCCTCCAGGAACCTCTTTCGATCCAAGTGGATCTCAATCAGGGAATAAAGGAGGGGTTAATTTTATAATAGCTGATGAAACAATTGATGAAAAGGAAAACACATATACACAATTCTGGTTTTCTAATTAGTCCTACCACGCATCTCTTTCCTCTTTCGGGTCAATCGGGAAGTCGTGGGGTAAGTATTACGATTACTTTGAAATCTCAAATATGGAATATGGAAATGATAATAAATCAAAGTATACTACCCTGCATATTAGAACTACGCTAGATTGAAAAGAGATGAACAAAAAGTAAAAAATTGACACCAACGCAAATCCCCCCAGGGGGGATGGTGAATAGGCACGAAAGAGCCTATTCGAAAGGACCTCTTATTTTTATTAGTAGTGATTTACAATATCAGTAAATTGAAATCGATGCACTTTGGTCCTTTTTATCTGGGATCCAAAGGCTTACAACAAGCTTGAATTAAAACACAGCGGTGGGGGAAGCTTCCGAGAAGCTCTGGTTCGTCCAAGAGTTGGAAATTTGGCAGGGTATCCTTCTCTTTTATGTTATAACTGCTAAAAAAACAGCGAGCAATTAAAATCAAATGTGCCCAAACACACTTTAAAAGTGTTTTGGGTCACCACCCTAATTACAAAAAAAAAACTAAGTAAAAATTATTAAACAGGGGTAATCTAATTTCTGCAAAAAGGAACCAAGGAAAGCAAGCTTTCCTTAGGATCTTGGCTTGTTGCTTGGGAAGCCAATGAGACGTGCACTTTTATTGCAGAATTTAAATCTTTGAAGAACAAAAAAGGAAGCTACCTTATGAGCAAGCTTTAGATCTATGCTTTAGCTACTTGCGAAAAATGAATTTCTTACACCTAGATCTATCTTTATGAACTGATATTCTTTATGAAATTATAGATCTAAGAAGAAAAACTCTTATAAAATAGATCTAACAATATATATTCAATTATTGAAACTAGATCTGATCATAAGAGGAAGAGATAGGTAACCGGAAGATTGATTTTAAAAGAAAGGAGGAAGAGAAGGGGAAAGGCCCGTTGTTGGATGGATCTGCAATGGAAACTTGTTAGTGGAATACAGAGGGGAAATGTCTTCACAAAGATTTTGGATGTACAGTGGATTCAAACTAGATGCACAACTCGTCCAATCCTTGCTACCTGAAAGCTAAACACACAATCTTGCATGAAACCTCATGAGATCTGGATATATATATGAAAAAGAGACAAGAATTACATGCAAATAAACTTATTAAACATGTATAATCTAGATCTTCTAACATATATGCTATGAAATATAAGAAAAACAAGTAACCTTACTTGCCCAACTATACTCCTATTGATTCAGCTAAATCGTTCAAGCCAGACAAGGTTCAGATGCAGAAATTGAGAGAAAAGCCGGCAACATCAATAGCCGTAAGACAATGCTTAATCCACACACATGAGAGAATTACACAATTTTGCCTCCAAAGCTTCTTTATTCCAACAATCAAAAGATTACAACAATATTACAATATCAAGCTCTTCAATCCAACTCTAACTAGCTTGGAAGAGGCAGCCTGAGCTTTATTTATACAAAAAATAGGAGATCCAGCCTAGGGGGGGGGTGAAAATCCCAAGGAGAAAAACCACTGTAGCTAAAGGAGAGCCCATCAATGCGTGATCTGTGTCTAACTGAGCCTGATCTGAGTCTCACTGAGTGCAACTGTCAATCGGAGAGCTGATCTGACTGACACCTCAACCTGTTGACTGAAGCATCCACCAAAACTCATCCAGATGAGCCCACATGTGTGGAGGAGAGAGAGAGGGTGCAATTCCTCATAAAGGATGTTGAAGATCAACTCTGGATCTCTCCAGATCACCTCCTTCAGTGAAGGATTTGTCAGATCCAGTCAATCTGGTTTAGATTTGACTGATTTCAATCAAATTGGCTGAGAATCCACTGATCTAGGATTTGGATTTGCTCTATTATTCATCAATTTATTAATTAAAATAATCAATAAATGATTTTTTGGGGCTTTCTGACTTGAGTGATGGAAAATCACTCAAAACTAGGAAATAGTGGGTCCATGGGTTTACATGGTGCTCTTAGCTTGAAAATGAGCACCTACATGACTAAAACTGATTATTTGGCCCACTTTTATTACAAAATCAATTTTTCCAATTAAACTATTAAAAAATAGCCTAAGTTTTGGAAAAATTAAATTTTAATAAAAAACACTGAAAAAATAAAAAAATTGAAAAATTGGAAAAACCTAGGGGGACTTGGACATGTTCATATGACTCGACCATGATGTCTAGCATGTTTATACATTGACACATAGACTCTAATAACCTCAATAGGCCTAAATTCCAAGCCGACCACCCCAACTTTGGAGGTATGGAGTGAAAAATTCAGAAATTATCAGTTGTTTATTGAACAACCAATAATAACCAAGGAAAAAAACACCCTGGGATGATCGGATTGACAAATAAAGTCTAAGAGACCGAGTCTTTTATAGACATTATCATGCTAGAGAATTTATTACAATTCCCCCATGAGATATGAACATGTGATATAGTACAACAAAGCTTCCCAGAAGCAAGACTGAAGGTCTTCTAAAGTTCGAACAAGTTACCCTTGTCCAGTTCACCAGGCTCACTTGATAAAAAACCACTAAGTACAACTTAGGTGGTAACAATGCCCAGGTGACAAAGGGGGAGACCCAAACCTATCCTAAAAGGACAGATCTACAACTAATTACCAGATTAGACCAAAGATTGAGAATACATAAGGTGAGAGCCAGAAACCCTAGATTTAAGGGATAAGACACAAGTTATGGGTGTTCGAGTATGGGTGTTTAGGAATTATAGAAATATTACTCGAATGAGTATATTAGTGTAAATTAAGACCAGATCTAGGGTTGGTGTGTTTGTTCTAATGATCAAACTCGAGACCCTAGGGGGATTTAAGCAAAAATATGGAAATTTCCCAGGACAAGGTTGACACAACAAATTAATCCCTTCAACACACCTACTTTGATGTAATATTCGACAATACAAAGAAATCTAAGAAAAACTGGAAAAAATCACACAAGGCATTGACTGCCTGACTAAGTGGGGTGTTTTTATCCCTAAGGATCAATGCCTAAATATGGGTCTAATGCCTAAACATGGGATCAATGACTAAGTGGAGTTCAATGCTGATGCATAGGAGGGAGAGGATGTTTTTTGATATGGCCGACAAAACCCAGATCGTCAAATTTGTAGATTCTTAGTGCAAATCGATCCGATGATTTTTCCTAATTTCTAAAAAGGATTTTTCAGTGAAAATTGGTGATGGGAAATCCATGAAAAATCAAAATTCAGAGAACTTACCTGGGAAACAAACCTGGATGATTTCGATGAGTTCTTGGATGATGAATAATGTTGTTCTTCCGATCAAGTGAGAATTTTGAGAAAGATCTTGATGGAGTTTTGCTTCCGTCAGTGACCCTGGTGCCCCCTTCAATCTATCAAACCAAAGAAAATCAATTAGAAATACAATAGAACAGGTTATTAAGTGTAAATAAAGTGCAGGAAGTAAGAAATCATGAAGAAGTAATCACTCCCTGGTACACAAAACCTGAGTGTCAGCATAGAGTGAGTCCCCCCACCAATGTGCCTTCCTCAAGTGCGCCCTCTTGAAATTCCAGATGGATAGGTGCAAGAAAATATACAAGATATATACCATTTTAATCTAAATGCAGAAGAATACAAATTTCGGTCATCATCTCATTCATTCATCAAACCAGACAAGAGAGTGTAATCCTAGAAAAATATCTTTATTTAGTATTCCAGTGCTAGAGCTCATGCATTACAATGGGGAGGTTCTCGTCTTTATATAGATTTTGAGAGACATAACCCTAAATCATTTTTGCATCCAACGGTTGAGATTGTAACATCATCAACGGTGGATATCAACTTTACAAGAATCAATACATGCATCACATTGACTAGATCAAGGGGGGTGCACTTTTTCGCAATAACACCTTGTCTAAGTCAACATAAAATATAACATAAGATATGATCATGATAATATATCAAAAGGGGGTCACTGGGGGCTTAATTCACCCTAGGCCCCATTACAACATCATATCATAAGAAATAACCATACAATACATCATATAGCCAAGTTGAGAGGCGCCCCTTGGGGGATGTCCTCCCTGACTGGGAAAAACTTAAAATAATCCAGAAAAAAATCTGACTAAAACTGCTGAAAAAATGTTTGGGAATCCAAACTACAACATATGACAAGTTTCCAAGCAGTTTCCTTGACCCAACACGCCAAATAGATTTTTTCAATGAATTCCTTAGTTCAGTTTCTAGTGGTACATCCTCTGGAACTGAATAAAATCATAATAACTCGGTATAGGCTAAGAACTGGGGAAAACTGACTATACTAGATGATATGGAGATAGAGAAGAATGGTATAAGTGACTACTGATGCCCCTTGGAGCACTGTATTGATCTAGGAGAACCAAAATCACTGTCATCTGTAATAAAATTTGATCATTTGGTTAATAATAAAGTGATAATAATCATTGATCATGAGATCTAGGGCCAAAGTATCAAAACTGAAACCACGAAATTGGTCTTGGGCATGTCTAGAACAAATATAAGCAATGTTTTTTTGAGTCACTGCCTTGGGAACCATGTTTGACTTGGTAAAATGGGTTGATCAGGTCAAAGTACCCAAACTGGAGGTGAGATATTGTACCCATATGATCTTTTATGCATCTAAGGTAATAAATGTTCCAATGGTGTATATCAAAACCAAACATAAATCATGTTATTCATAATCATGGTGACAATAATAATAATAGTAAGTAAGATATACATGTGCCTTTGAAAAATATTGGAACCTTCTGGAAATATGTTTTTGCATGCCATACTTTCAAAGTTTCAACGGTGTGCTAATGCTGGGTGAGGATGGAAAACAAGGCTAAGGAAAAGGGAGATGACTTGTAGTTGACTTTGATCATATGATTTCTCAGAATAATAATAATTACACACGATCACAATGACATATACATGACATGAACAATAAGGGATGGTGGTGTCTCACAAGTGGATGAGCTAACCTAAACAGAGTCCATTCAACTCTAACAACATGTATACGGTTCACATACAAGATAAGAACAAGATATGTGAGGATATTTATTAGGAACCTTGTGTTGAGTACACAAGAACTTTAATGCAGAGATCCTAGGGGACAATGTGAATTAGCGGTCCCTTGCCCCATCTCACATCAAAATTCGCAGGCTTCGTGAGGAATTAATCATGGCATTTCAATAGTGGTCAGCGGTCTTTAGATTTAGCATTTGTTTATCCACTACTTTTTCTTTAGGACTTCACAATTTTATTTTATAGCCCTTTTTGAGTTGTGTCTAAAGACACATTTTGCATTTATTTAAGGGCTTTGCATTTCAATAGATATAATTTATAGCACATAATGCATGTAATGATGGCAAACACATTGCTTCAAGTTTTAGTTGACACTCTTCGGGATAACTCAGAGCCAAGAAACAGAAAAATATGGGGTCCATCATGCACGGGGGTCAATGTGGGGAAAGTGATATTCATTCTCATAAGTCTTGATCAAGCTAAATTCATGGGTTAAGTATCAATCATGGATGAACTGGATGGACGAGGACAAATGACACTCGGAACTAACATACCATTAACATTTAATATTTGTATAAGCATGGCAAGAGCAACATTCTTCAACATTAATTCCTTTGATTATTCTTAGCATAATTTCAAGCATTAGTATACATATATAAGCATAGATCACCATGATCATCCTAACAAGAGAAGCTTAGGTTTTTTACATACGTCATAAAGAAAAATCAACCCAGGGAAACATATACCTTCTCTCACCATATATACATATCTCCATCTGATAGGGCCCCTCTGTAAATGTGTGTACCATATTTGATATGCTACTCTGCTCAAATGAACTAGGTCACCACTGAAAGCATCTCAATGGACAAGGAAACTTTGTTGAACAAGGATCTGAAATGGATGAGGTTATAATGATCTATGGTAAAACCCCATGTGAAAAATAGCTTGGAATATACTAAGAGATAGATATGTATGTTGCATCATGGTAGCCCAGCTGTAAATGTATATGTGATAACACCTACAACCCTCAACAAAATGGGGTTGCGAAAAGAAAGAACCGAACAATTACGCAGGCAATCAAAGCCATGATACATGACCAGAGTCTACCGATTTTCTTATGGGTAGAAGCATCCAGAGCATTTGTTTATTTACAAAACATATGCCCTCATAAAATCTTGAAAGACATGACTCCAAAAGAAGCCTTCACAGGAGTGAAGCCAAAAGTGGGACACCTTCATATCTTTGGTTTCCCAGTCTACATTCATGTGCCCAAGGATAAAAGGATGAAACTAGAACCTTCAGGCAATAAGGGGACATTCGTGGGATATAGTGAGTCTTCAAAGGCTTACAAAATATACATCCGAGGATCAAGGCATATTGAAGTCAGTAGGGATGTAAACTTTGAAGAATAAATGGCTATACGAAAAGGAAGAGGATATGAGACGGATATCGATGATGATGAAGAGATGAGATCATCCCCCCCTGCAGAAGTTAAGAGGGAGTCTGAAGAAAAGAATGAACCGAGCGATCCCATTGATCCAGTTGAGCCAGTTGATTCTCCCATAGATATGGCAGTAATCCAGAAAAGACCTAGATGGGCACAACAAACATTGTAGGATGCTGAGGGGCACGAAGCTCCACACAAAATCCACCAAGAAAGAAAAATACCTCATAGGTTCTCTAGTTAGGTAGCATTGATGAGTCATATCATCGACTCAGAACCTACCATGTACAAAGAAGCATCCAGACACACGGTTTAGAAGGATGCCATGACAGAGGAGTTCCAATCTATCATGAAGAATGACATATGGGAGGTTGTACCGAGACCTAAGGAGAAGTTAGTAGTGACCTCCAAATGGATTTTCAATATTAAACACGGAGCAGATGGTGCATGGGAAAACACAAGGCCAGATTTGTTTCCATATGATTCTCTTAGAAAGAGGGAATTGACTATGATGAAACATTTTCTCTTGTGGTTTGATATACTTCCATCAGAACCATCATTTCTATTGCTTCATCTATGGGATGGAAGCTGCATCAGATGTAAAGACCACCTTCCTCAATGGCATTATTGAGGAAGAAGTTTTCATTGAACAGCCAGAAGGGTTTATTGTCCATGAGAAATTTACTCACGTATGTAAACTAAAAAAGGCATTATATGGACTCAAGCAAGCACCTCGTGCTTGGTATGGACGAATAGACAGATACCTGGTAAACTTGGGATTCACCAAGAGTGATGTAGATCCTAATCTTTACTACAAGATTATGGATGATGAGCCATTGATTTTGGTCTTGTATGTGGATGAATTGTTTCTCACATGAAAAACTAATTGAATGGTGTAAGAAGAAGCTTGACTCTGAGTTTGAAATGAAGGACCTCAGATTGGTGCATTACTTCTTGGGACTAGAAGTATGGTAGAGGTAGAAGGAAATTTTCCTAAGTCAAGGAAAATACACCATTGATATTTTGAAGAGATTTGGGATTTTGGACTGCAAGTCCATGGCTACCCCAATGGATTCAAATTTCAAGAAATTGAAGGTGTCTACTTCAAATTATGATATGATTGATCCCACCATGTATTGCTATTTGATTGCCTCTCTGATGTATCTAAAAAACACCATACCATATATGTGTTTTGCTTAGCCAATTTATGAGTGATCTGAGGTAGATTCATTGGGTTTTTGCAAAAAATGTTCTCGAATACTTATGTGGCACTGTGGGATATAGTCTAAGATATGATTCATGATGTGATATAACATTGCAAGGAATTTTTGGCTTATATTGGGACGGGTGTGTTGTAGATAGGAAAATTACTTCCGAATGTTGCTTCAGTTTGGGATCTACAGTGATTTCTTGGTGTAGTAGGAAGCAGACTTCAGTAGCACTAAACACTATAAAGGCTGATATATGGATTCCAGTACAACTACTCTAGAAGTAGTATGGATTCGAAAACTCCTTGCAGGATTGTTTGGTCATATTCCAGGATCAAAGGTGATTCACTATGATAATCATAGTTGTATACATATATCATTGAATCTCGTATTTCACGATAAGATGAAGCATATAGAGATTCGATATCGCTACATTCATGATATAGTACAGAAAGGTGTGGTCGAGTTACAGTATGATCTGACAGATGACCGAGGTGCAGATATTCTTACCAAGCCTCTTCTTAGGACAAATTTTGAATACTTTTGCAGAAGACATGGAGGAGAAGAAAATGTATTCCTCATGGAGAGGGAAAGTCGAGACTGATATCTATGATTATTTCACATTGGTGCCTCTACTTGTTATGAATCTCAACCAGGTATGGGAGAAATCCCATTGGCATTGTGAGACGGGAAGGTAGTAGATGGTTGTGTACAGAAGAGACCCATATGCTAATGATGACCATATCTAAAGAATACCTTCCTTGTTGAGAGGGACCGTTGGAATTTGTTCAACTTGAGAAGTTATTCTTATTGTACTTGTATTCTATTTCCTTGTACCTCCTACGAGAGATTAAATTAATGTATCTACTCATGTAAACTTGTGACAATTTTGATCTACAGCAAGATCTAGGAGCCTTAGAGAAAAACACAAATCGAATTACTTGCAAACACAACAAAAAAACATGAAAGAAGAACAATTTTACACATGCAATGTGAACTGAAACTGGTTATTATCATAATGTTTAACATGTGAATATGTTAGTAATAGTTTTATGTTACATCATAAGTGGTTCGTGAGGCTTAGGAATCCCAAAATGACTATACATGTGAAATTGGCCAAATTGGCCTCAACCCCCCCTAGGTGGTCCAAACTCGCTCCAACTCAGCCCAAATGGTCACAAACGGAGGTGTGGACGTGGCTAAAGTGACTTGGAGCAATGATGACTTGTTGGAAAGCATGGGTGTGCAAAATAAGGTGAGTGAGAGGCTCTAGGTGGGCATTAAATGCTCAAAACAGTCCAAAATTGGGCTAAATCCACCCCTAGCGCTACTAGTCAACCACAATGATCACATTCAATGAATGGGAGTGCACCAGCAATGAATGAGGTCACACATGTGGACTTTGAATGAGTTGGAGTGCTCGTGTAGGTGTGAAAGCTCCAATTTAACTGGTTAGTTTTCCCAATTAAGCTACCTAAGTCCAAACCATAGTGTATTAATGCACAAATGAAAATTAAATTGAGTAGGGACTTAGAATAAGGTACTAAGTGTTGGATTACTNAAGTGTTGGATTACTGTTCTAACACCCCCCCCCCCCTTAACCAAAAACTCATTACAACTCATGAAATAAGGTGGGAGGCCTTGGAAACAAAGGCTCAAGTCACTTCAATACATAACAAAAATTGTATTTGTCCATGTGAAGTGAGGAAAAGAAGGAAAACCTCATGGGACAAGACCTACCCTCAAAAATGAACATGGGGCTGAAACCTAAAAAAAAATAGCAGCAATCACCATCCATCACTCACTCCAAGAAAATGTATCAAGTGAGTGAATGTCTTCTCAATGAAACTCTTGGTAAATATGTCGGCAGTGTGCTCAATGGATTGACAATATTGCAAGAAAACCACTCTGTCATGCACTAAGACCCAAATGTAGTGCATATGGATCTCAATATGCCTTGTTCTCTGCCTCTAAACTGGACCAGTAGATATATTGATGGCACTTTTATTTTCCACCCAAATGTTGGAAGGAGAATCAATAGCAACACCAAACTCCCAAAGGATTCCTTGCAACCAAACACAATGTGTGGTTGCATTCACTGCTGCCATGTACTCGGACTTTGTTGAAGAAAGAGAAATGGTATGTTGTTTCTTGCTAGACCAGAAAATAGGACCTTCAGCAAGCATGAAAACAAAACCTGAAGTTTGTTTTTTGTTAGTGGGATCTCCAGCCCAATCCGAATCAGAAAATCCAACTAGTTGAAGTGAAGAACTAGTTGCATAGTGCACCCCAAAACTCTTTGTTCCTTGGACATATTGGAGGATATTTTTGGATGCCTTCCAATGGAGCTCATGCGGTTAGTGCATATACCATGCTACAAAACTTACAACATAAGACAAATCAGGTCTTGTATGTGTAAGGTACAACAAACTACCAACTAGATGTATGTACAATGTACAATCTACCAAAGGAGAATTGTCAAATTCACCTAGTTTAATGTCAGAAAGGAAAGGGAACTTGGATTCCTTACAATCAGCAATATTAAACTTAGTTATAAGTTTTGAAGCATACTTTGGTTGATTCAGCATGATGCCTCTTTCAAATTGCTCAATCTCCAATCCCAAAAATTGCCTTAGCAATCCTAGATCTGCCATTGCAAATTCACTGTGTCAGGATGCCTTAATTGATCCAATTTGATCATTGCAGCTCCCTGTAATTAGGATTTCATCTACATACAATACAATAACCTGGATAACGCCATCATGTTTCTACAAATACACATTTGGATCATATTTTCATCGAATGAAACCAATTGAGAGAAATAAAGCATCAATTTTTGCATACCAAGCCCCGGGGGCTTGCTTGAGTCCATATAGTTATTTCTTCAACTTGAAAACAAGTGAAGGATCCTCTTGGAAACCTTCAGGTTGATGCACGTAGATATGCTCCTGTAGCTCACCATGTAATAATGCAGTCTTGAAATCCATATGGTGCACTTGCCAACCCTTACTAGCTGCAATTGCTAGAACTAGTCTTATTGAATCCATCTTTGCAACCGGTACAAAGGTTTCAGTGTAGTACACACCATGGACTTGAGAGTATCCAATAGCAACTAATATGGCCTTGTACTTCAAACCTAAACCATCAGCATAAGGTTTATTTCTAAAGATCCACTTGCATTGAACAAGCTTCCTCTTGGGAGGAAGGGGAACCGATTCCCATGTTTCATTCTCTTGGAGAGAATGGAATTCTTATTCCATTGTTGATTGCCATATTAGATAATGACAAGATTGTTGATATGACTTTGGATCATATCCAATCAGCATATAACAGTGCTCATCAAGAGCACTTTCACTTGCATAGCAAGCATTGTTAGATTGAGATCTAGTCTTCCTAGGCTCTTGGGGATTGCCTGCCAATTCCACTGTAGCTTGATGATTGTTTCATCCCACTTGGGCATTGATGGTGACTCATATACAGCAATGCCATCTACAACCATATCATTATCAGAATTATCAGAAAATACAGAGCATGAATCATCACTTACTTCATCAAGGTGTTGGGGAGAAGAGCATTCCCTTGGTGCAAGCTCAAAATCTGGTATTGTCTCCTCTTCCAATTGCACACTCCTCTCAATGAAAGTATTTAGTGTGGTTGTTTCAAAGAGCTTATAACCCTTTTTATCCTTACCATATCCAACCATTATTCTTTCCTTGCTCTGTGGTTGCAAATCCTTCCTCTTTTCTGAAGGAATTCGAGCCCATCCTCTTGATCCAAAAATTCTGAAATTTGAGACATTTGGTTTATGGCCAAACCATGCCTCGTAGGGAGTTTTTCCTTTGAATGATTTGTGGAATGCCATGTTATTTATATGTGCAGCACAATTAATAGCCTCAGCCCATATATTGGTACTTATATCCCTTTCCTCAATCATGTATGTTGCCATCTCCTTGAGAGATCTATTTTTCCTCTCTACCACACCATTTTGTTGTGGTGTGTAGGGAGTTGAATGTTGCATTTGAATGCCACATTCCTCACAAAGTTGCTGCAGATTTTTGTTGACATACTCCGTCCCATTATCAGTCCTAAGTATATTTATCCTATGCCCACTTTTATTTTCCACTAAGGCCTTCCAAATCTTCAATTGCTTAAAAACTTCAGATTTCAATTTTAGGAAGTATACCCAGCAGAATCTCGAGTAGTCATCAATGAATGTGAGTACATACCTTGATCCACCATAGGAGGGAGTGGGCAGAGGACCAATCATGTCTAAATGTACCAATCCAGTATGTTGTGAGGCTCTCATTTCCTTCCCCTTCTCATATCTGCGCTCTCGATGCTTCCCAACTACACATTCAATGCAAGCTCCATTTTTTGATTTGATTGGAGGAAGTCCTTCCACAATCTCATCCTTGTGCGTTACTTGGAAATATTTGTAGTTCATGTGTACAAACCTTTCATGTCATAGCTTGGATGTCTCATTGGCATGAGAGAGGAGCGCTTGGTCACTGGAACTAGGGAGAAAATTTGAGAACTTGTACATCATCTCTTGATGGTCTGCATACCTCATTGCCACAACTTGGTTGGATGATATTTCTGCAATCTCTACCAAGTCAGGAGTGAATGTCACTCTCTTGGATTCACCTACATGATTCATTTGATAGAGTTACAACAAATTTTCTACCAAATCTGGTACATAGAGCACATCACTGAAATAACCATGCTCCAAATCAAACCTACCAATTCCCTTGGTCTGGATTTCAGATTCGGCTCCCATTCGAACTATTGGGCCAGCATTCAAATGCATCGAGGGGAAGATATCTCTGGTGGAAACCATGTGTCTAGGAATTGGAAGTACCTACTACTAAGGTATGACATTTCTCCTTGTTGTCTGAACTAGAGGTGCCATCTTTCTTCCTTACGCCATCTGGGACAGGGATGTTATTCTTCTCCATCAGTTGCGCCATCTGATAATGGTTTTCTTCATGCAGGAGCTCTCTAGATGCCATCCCTTGTGGAAATATGTGCATTTCATTTTCTATTTCCCTTTCTTGTCTTTCTCCTTAGGAGGATTCGAACCCCCATCAATGGATTTGGGTTTATCAGATTTCCTCTTCTCTGGCTACTTCGAATTCTTTGCCTTCGGCTTTCCCTTGGAGGCATTTGAAACACCCATGGCCAAATATTGATCCTTAGCTTTGATGGTGCCCATTTGGACTAAGATTTTCTTTCTCTTGGGTGAGGGACTCCATGAAGTTGTCTAGTGTTGGCATCTGCCAGTTTCGAAGTGTCAATTTGCCATAATGGAAGGTGCTTACAAAAACTGAAAATTTTGGGCCTAACTTCGAAAGGATGGACAGTATCAACTGATCTTCTTTCTTCTCAATCCCACATTTCTTCAGCTAAAGCACTAGATACTTGAACTTCGTGAAGAACTCCTGGATAGTTTCAAAATGCGTTGGGCTCGAGATTATGAGCTCGTTTTCAAGCTAATTTCCTCTTAATCCATCAATTTTCCCAAAGAGCGATTCTAGTTTAACCCAGACTTCATTTGGAGTTGTCAAACTGACTATATGAAACAAGAGCTCTCTTGAAATACTCAGGCATAACAATCCATAGGCTTCATCAAGTCTATTGAAGTACTTGTCTTTCTCTACAACAGAGTTTGGATCCACTTCTATGCCCATGGTAACTCTGTAGATACCGTTGGATCTCAATTGAATAACCATTTATGCCTTCCAATTGAATAAATTGAAGGGGGTAAGCAAGATGTGGGTTGCTTCCATTTCTGCCTGCGCTAATGGTGAGAAAATTGTTGAAAGTCTTGCAAAAAATACTCAATTTTATCTAGAATTTCTCTAAAAAATGCAGCTCAAACGCTCAAGATTGATCTGCAACTCATTGAAATCCACTCAGATTTGATACCATGTGATAATTTTGATCTACAGCAAGATCTAGGAGCCTTAGAGAAACTCACAAATTGAATTACTTGCAAACACAACAAAAAAACATGAAAGAAGAACAATTTTACACATGCAATGTGAACTGAAACTGGTTATTGTCATACTGTCTAACATGTGAATATGTTAGTAACAAGTTTATATTACATATGAAGTGGTTTGTGAGGATTAGGAATCCCAAAATGACTGTACATGTGAAATTGGCCAAATTGGCCTCAAGCCCGCCTAGGTGGGCCAAACTCACTCCAACTCAGCCCAAATGGTCATGAATGGAGGTGTGGACATGGATGAAGTGACTTGGAGCAATGATTACTCCTTGGCATGTGTGGCTGTTCAAAATAAGGTCATTGAGAGGCTCTAGGTGGGCATTAAATGCTCAAAACAGCCCAAAATTAGGCTAAATCCACCCCTAACGCTCCTAGTCAACCACAATGACCACATTCAATAAATGGGAGTGCACCAACAATGAATGAGGACACATATGTGGAGTTTTACTAAGCTGGAGCGCTCATGTAGGTGTGAAATATCCAATTTAACTGGTTATTTTGCCTAATTAAGCTACCTAAGTCCAAACCATAGTGTATTAATGCACAAATGAAAATAAAATTGACTAGGGACTTAGAATAAGGTACTAAGTGTTGGGTTAATGTTCTAACAAAACCCTGGGGAAAGAATCCACAAGAAAAGAATACAATAAAATTATTTTTGTATTTCACCAAGGTAGATCGAACCCAGTCAAACTGTCAAGTTGGGCCCAATAAATTTTCACTTGGAAAATCAATATAAATAGCAGGTTCCCCTCCTCATTATTTCATACACTTATAGCAAGTTGCTCCACCAGAAATTTTTGCTATTGTATTCAAGGAGAGTGTTTTCTGGGGTTGTCTCTTAGAGAGGTATTCTCTCTTTCTTTCTTCTTCTTTCTGCTCTCAGTTGCTATTATCTCTATACGAAGGTTGTTGGGTTTTTCCTAATTGGATTTTCCAGGATAAATTCTTGTGTTCTTTGTTTCTGTGTTTTGTCTTTCTTCTGGAGATCCTATTGTTTATTTGCAATTAAGTTATACTGTTATAATCTTGTAAAAACTAACACCTTTCTCCTTAAAAAGGGTGGAAGGAGGCTTAGATTGTTTCCCGTGAAAGAAAAAAAGAGGGGGCAACAATTATTGCTACAATAATGGCAGTAGAGTTATGTTGAGTACAACAAAGGAGTTTTACCAAAGAATGATGAACATGAATTGGAGAAAAGTGAGATCCCAATGGAGATCAAACTATTGTTCACAAGGTAAGGAAGTTGTTTTCGATAAACTTATGAAGAGATTACCTCATGTGAAGGGTTTCAATCCCATCAAATTCATTTTATTCAAATTTTGAATCCACATAACAATGGAACCCAAAGATTAACTCCAACTAAAAGTGATGTGATTGATAGACAAGTCCAAGTCCTATTGGATCAAACATTGATAAGAGAAAACTTGAACCCATGTTGGGTACCCATGTACTAGTATTGAAGAAATGATGAAAGTGGAGGGTATGCACCAATTAAATGGCCATCAACTATAACGTCCCCATCCCCCAATCCAACCAACAAGAGGGGACATTACAAGGATACGGAATTCTAAATTCCTCCCATAACCATGATTATGAAATCATGACAACATAAACATGCATGTAGATATGTAAATGAAAATACACAACGGAAACAAAATTGATCCACACATAACATGTGTATATAATAAAAATCATTACAAGAATCAAATAAACATTGCAGATTCAAACACAAAATAGAATACTTATCTTTAATAGAAAAGATCCAAGCAACTAGTTGTGCAAGATCTATTTTCCACCCAACCATAGGCACTCTATCCAACATATACTCTTTTTGCTGAGAGGCCACCCTCAAGCCGGGCTATGAGGCCACTAGGGTGAAGGAAACACCTACAGGCTTCTCTCACTTAGCTCATAACCTGTTCTGGTCTCCATGCTTAGCTCATAACTCATACAAAGCCCTACAAAAATTTCATTCATCCATCACAGCCATGGAATTCCTTCCAACTTCCCCACACAACAGAAGGAAGGAATTCCCCTCCATTGATCCATAGTTCCCTCAGGTAATCCAACCCTTACAGTGCTTACAAGTGTGTTCAATGAGAATCCAATATGTTGTATGATATTGGAAAACTTCCTGTAGCATGAATTATGGCTTCTCAACCATCCCAAAAGTATAAGAACTCAATGGGTAAGGGTTCCTAGCTTTCCCAACCTTTATGATCACCTATCACCATTTAATTTCCCTCCCAAAATTCAGCTCTGTCTCCCAATTCGAATTTATGGGTTCAAACACCAGTCTTGTAATGGTCATGAACAACAGTAGGAAGGCTCTACGTACTTTAGAGACATGCATGAGAGAATGATAGATTGAGTGTTAACTCCAATGGATATGACATGATGGCGAAAAGACAACCGACATAGCTTCTGACCATAGAAAGAAAAGGAATGCTTAGCGCTAACATAAATGTCACAACTCCCATGCTTCAATAACTGCATGAACTGACTTTTCCCACCAACCTTCCACATGCATTCAATGATTGTGTTTAATAGTCAAGATGAAGTAATTGGCTCATTTAAAGCACATGGTAGATTTTGGATGAGTTCTAAGGTTGGCAATTAGAAAAATAGGATTTAGTTTCCCCATACGCCCCCTTTCATCTTCCCCTCTGGTGGAATCATAGTCCATTTAGTGCTCTTTACGTAGCCATATTGGACCGTCTTATGAACCTCCAACATAATATTTACATACATTTTAAATTGGCATGATAAGCCAATCATATAGTCCAATAAATAAATAAATAAATATATATATATGCCTATCCATTCACTAGTCAGGCCTTGGCCTTTAGCTTCGTGTTGGATTTTGTGCAACTTCGGAAGTTATTCTTATTGTAATTTTATTGTATTGTTTTGTACCTCCTACTAGAGATTATACTTATTTAAATATCCATGTAAACCCTTGAAAGAATCAATGTAAACCCCGGGGAAGATTAAATAAGAAAAAAGAATTACAATAAATTTATTATTATTTCTCCCCAAGGTAAGTCGACCCAGTCAATCAAACAAGTCAGGCCAGTTAGGGTTAAAAGTCAATTTTGTAAAGTGTATAAATAGAGAGTCTAGGCACCTCATTTGGACACACAGCTCAACAAGCAAGTTCGCCCAGTGAAGGAGAAGTTCAATCCAACAAAAGAATTAGTGTTTTTTTGCAGTTTTCTATTAGAAAGATTCTCTCTCTCTCTCTCTCTCTCTCTCTCTCTCTCTCTCTCTTCTTGTACTATGTTCTCGGGATTGATCATATCTATACAAAGGTTACTGGGCTTTCTTCCTATTGTTCATTTGCAATAAAGTTATACTGATATAATCTTGTAAAAATCTGACATGGTATCAGAGTTGTTCTAAAAGAAGCCATTGTCGAGAACTAGGGCTTGATATTTAAAGGCCTTCCCTCGACATTTTAGGAGAAAAAGAGACTTGAAAAGTTCACTCTGGGGGAGGCGCATATTCTGGTGAAGGAAGAAAAAATCCAAGAAGTTTCAGTTTTGACCTAATTTCATTGTTGCGGTTACTGCGGAAATTAGGGTTTCAAGTTTTGAGCTGACCAATCCACAATTTTGGCTCGACCTCGCCTTCTCTCAACTCGCCTTGCTAGGGCGCATCTATCTGTGAGGTTAATTTCACAAAATTCCAAACTTCATTTTTGACCTAGGTCCTACTAGGGTTTCTGGTTCAAATTTGCAGGCCAGATGATTGGAATAAAGGTTGAATATTGTCTTGATTGGTATACCAACTTCATATCTTGGAAGCATAGAGTTTTTCCCATCTTGGAAGAAAATGACCCCTTGAAGTTTGTTAATGAGAAGGTCCCATAACCAAAAGTTGAAGAAGACAAAACTCAATCGAGGAAGAATGATGCCAAAGCTAGGAGAATACTTGTAGACTCAGTCAAGGATCACTTGGATCCTCAAATGTCACAAAAGAAGATAGTTAGGAAGCTAATTTGGCTGGCACGAGGACACAGAACACAAAGGACACAAGGATTCGAGTGTTCGACATGGACACGGTGACCACCGGAATCAGGACACGTAGGACACGTTATACATATATATACATGTAGATCCAATTTTTTACAAATATTCAATAGAAATCAGAATCAATGCACATTTAACATTAGTAATTAGTATTACACATTTACAAATCAAATTAGTAATCACTAGTCATAATGAGATTATGACACAGATAATTCATGATACAATATACTCATGATAGTCATACATCAAGATGTCAATACTCAAGAGTTACCATATTTCTCATTAAGTCATCAAAATCAAAATGTATTACATAGATGTCGGAATGTCACTGGCAAATGCCAAATAGACCAATAGTAATAGTAAATACAAAAAGGGGTAGATCAAGATGGAAGAATGAAGAGTATCATCTATCTACAGTCCTTCGTTCTTGAATCAACAAACCCATCACTACTCTCTTTTTCTTCCTCCTCCTCCTCTCCACCGATCTGAGGATCAATATCTACTGGTGTGGAGGATGACCCGAGCCAAAGGATCGCTATCATCAAAATTCACCAACTCTAGCACCGGGTCATTAAGATCCAGGTTGGATAATGCCAACTCAATATTTTTGTCCAAACCCATATCATCAGGAAATACATCCCACATATTTGTATTTACCTTCACCCACTCCTCCCTTGTGTTGTGAATAAGACGATGGTTAGTGTGCACATACACCATCGTCTCTGCTCTGGACTGCTCAAGCCTTCTCTTCTTCAAACTATACAAGTTTCCATAAGTGCTCCAATTTCTCTCACAACTAGAGGATGATTTAACTTGAGAGATGAACCTCAAGGCTAGTTTCTGTAGAAGAGGGCATGTTGCCCCATGAGTTTCCCACCAATTGTAGGGCTTCTTAACTCCCCTGTCTCCAACCACATCATAGCCTCCAAATATCCCAATAGCAGTGGAAAACTCTACAAATCCCTCCTCGACCTCATCAAGTAAGTCTCTGTCCTGAAATAGCCGCCTAAATGCTATCTTCCTCCCTTGTGAAATCTCTCCATCCATGTGAGGAGGGAATTTATGTGAGGGCCCACCATTGAGCCTTTCCTGACTGTAAAACTTGGGGTTCAAGGAGTGGGCCAAGCAATGAAAAGGTGTGCAATTCTTATCCCACCTAGAGATAAGAATATCCTGAATGGTTGACCATAAGTTCTCTGTTAATGTCTCATACCCAGGACACTCATTCTCCATAACAATGGTCCTCATGGACTCAATCATGGAATCTCACCCCTCATCAACATCCGCCAGGATGGAATAGTCTGTGTTTGCAAAGTGCAACAAAGAAATGATTGGTCCCATGATCTTAATTTTAAGATCCACCCTCTCCCACCAAACATCATCTAATACTATGTCCTTCACCTTTTTTGAAGAACTTTGATCTGTATTTCTCCAGAAAGACCAATACTCTGAAATCGCCATGGAACCAAGAGCAGTTTTGACCTCCCTCAACCTCTTGAGCATGATGAATGATGAAGCAAACCGAGTATCTGCAATCTTCAGCAATGAAAGGTGTGTGTACTCTTTGTAGATGGTAAGGGAATTTGTGTGGTTTTGTACAAAGTTACGGATATGGCGTGCATCCTCAATAATGTTGACAATCCATGTCACATCTGAAGCAATGGATTTGAGTGCTAAGTTCAAGGAATGGACAATGCAAGGTGTTCAAAAAATCTGTAATAGCAAAAAAATCAAGTATAAATGACTCTACAACACTAACAACTCAAATCATTAAAATAACCTTTCCCCTAGATAAAGGCTTGTGATAAATTCAAACAATGAGCAAATTAGCAATGAAAGGTGTCCAAAATGAAAATACCTATGGATATTTAGTTTCCACAATCATGCCAATGGCCTTGGAAACAGGTGCATTGTCCATGATGATTTGTACACAAGAATCAACACCTACTTCTTCAATGATTTTGATGAATAACTCACCCATAAAATGTGCATCTTTGTATTTCCCAAGAGCATCCACAGCTTTCAAGAACGTCGGTCCATTTTGGGAAGATACCATGAAATTGATGAGTGGATGGCATGTTGGATCTGTCCATCCATAAGAAACAATACTCACTCTGGATGACGGCCATGTTGATCTAATTGGATCAAGAATTTTATCCACCTCCTTCTTTGCCTTAACCAACAATGTGGTTCTAAGATTCTTTGAACCAGGAGGCACATAACCAGATTGAGCTCGTTCAATGAGACTTCGACACATCTCAATAAACAATGGTGACCATGCAACATTGGATGAGATGAAGTTGAGGTAGAAAAAGAATGCAATTGTGAGGTCCACCTTTTCTCGCTCTTCTTGCTGGAAATTCTTGTCCATTGGACCACTTGAAGATGGCCTCTTTCTTGTTGGATATGTATCACCTTTGCTAGGTGGAAATGGAGGCCGAATTCTAGAGGGTTTCCTTAAGAATAGAAGAGGATCCTCATCCTTTTTCTTGCTTGTTGCTGCTACATTGCCTAATCTTTCTTGATCTTCCTTTCCCATATCCCTCCTTTAGGTAACACTCACTACTTTACATGAAGAAATCCCACAAGAAGGAAGGCCCAACAAATGGTCCTTAACTCGGTAGTATGTGCTCTTAAACTCATTCTTGCAAAAATTACAAGTACAAGACACATTACCTCCCCCACCTAGCTTTGCCCCAGGCCCTTCTTTCCTACTCACATACCTCCACAAAGGGTATTTTTTTCTCTTGTGCTTGTTGTCTTGCTAAAACAAGGTTCAACGGAGCATGAGCTCCACTAGCAGCAAATGGAGCACCAGTAGGAGGAGTAGAAGAGCTTGTGTTTGGAGGAATAGGATGGGAGACAATAGATGGGGCATTTCTCCCTTTCCTTTTCCCTTTAGCTCCTACCCTAGATAAATGAGACATTGTTCTTCGTGTTTGATGGTTGAGCTTACAATCCACCCTCAATGCACTTGGAAACCCTTCCAAAGCCTTCAAGTCTTCTTCATCTACAAAAAAACACTTCGTAGAGCTCTCTCCACAAGTGCAAATGACAAAAAAAAAGTAAAAATTGGTTTTAAAGAGGACCTAGGCATCCTTTCCGCAAAATATGTGTATTGTTTTTGGGACACGCTCAGAGAGTCGTGGGACACGCATGCCCGATTTTGGGACATGTTGTAGATACGTGTCTGACATGTTGTATCAGTGTGTCTGTGTCGAACATGTAGCCCTAAATTAATGTGTCTGGTTTCTTAGGTAGGAAGATGTTCAAAACCTTAAGGAGGCTATTTGAGCAGAGTAGCATCAATGTGGCTCTCACATTGGGGAAGCCAACTATCTAACTTGAAGATGGCTAAGTCTGAATCAATTTCCTCATACTTCATGAGAATCACATAATTTAGGGACAAGCTGAGATCCAATGGAGAACCTATTGAAGATAAGGACCTATCATGACTACATGAAATGGGCTCCAGCCATTTTGGGGATCTTTCATCCAAATCGTCAATGGATGCACCAAGTTGCTCAAATTTGATAGATTATGGGCAGATTGCATTCAGGAGGAGATGAAGATTGCAGGAAGACAAAGAATTCATGGAACTCAACCTTAGGAGAATCAAGCATCCATCCCCCATGCTAAGAAAGGAAATGGAAAGAGAAGAAAATTCCACCACCATAAGCATCAAGGTAGAATACCAATCCCTTCTCTAGATCAACAAGAAAAAGAAGAAGGATCTATCATACAAGGCTTCAGGTGCAAGAAATATGGTCACTATGCAAACAAATGTCCAAGCTCATGCAAAAGAAAACATGAAGCCTCAATAGCTAACGTAGAAGAAAGTCATCATCACAAGAAGCAAAGGAGTGAAGATTCTACATAATTCTTCTTCATATCAGCATTATCAAGTATTGTTCCCACCACTACTGACACTTGGCTCGTAGATAGTGGTGCTTTCAGACGTATGACTGGATATAAAGAAAACCTTTCAAAAATAGTTGAGAAAGAATCTCATCTCCGTGTTGTACTTGGAGATGATTCCAAGTATATTGTAAGAGGATTTCGGGCTACCTCCCTTCAGCTATAATCTATATATATCTTACATTTGAGTGATGTGGTTTATGTGCCTGGTATGAAAAGAAATCTTGTCTCCATATTTTCCTTGGAGGACAAGGGATATAAAGTTGCATTTTCAGATGGGAAAGTGTTGCGTGGGACAAGAACTCAAGCATGGATGGAACAAAAGTAATTGGAATAAGAGAGGAGAGCTTGTATCGATTGAGCACTTCACTAGCTCAAGAACTAGTTCATACTCCACCATCATGGGTGAACTATGGCACAAAATATTAGCTCATATCAACTATAGATCTATGTCAGCACTAAGAAATATTGTGACAGGTCTACCGGTTCTTCACTTAGACCATGACGGAGTCTGTAGGGGATGCACGCTTGGAAAGAATAGCAAGGGATCCTTCCTGGATAGCGAGAGCAGATCCAAGGAAATATTGGATCTAGTGCACTCCGACTTGGGTAGACCTATGACTGTTGCTTCGTTGGATGGTTAAAACTACTATGTAACATTTATTGACGACTACTCATGGAAGACATGGATATACTTTCTCAAGACCAAGGAATACGAGGAAGTGCTCAGCACGCTCAAAGAATTCAAAGCACAAGACGAGGATATGTCAGGAAAGAGGATCAAGACTTTGAGATTAGACAATAGTGGAGAATATACATTCACATAGTTCAATGATTTCTACAAGGAAGCGGGAATTAAGAGGGATCTCACAGTTCCCTACAACCCTCAACAAAATGGGGTTGTGGAAAGAAAGAATCGAACAATTATGGAGGCAGCGAAATCCATGATACATGACTAGAGTCTACCAAAGTTCTTGTGGGCAAAAGCTTCTAGAACAGTTGTGTATGTACAAAACAGATTCCCCCATAGAATCTTGAAGAACATGACCCTGAAAGAAGCATTCATGGGAGAGAATCTAGAAGCGGGCCACCTTTGTATCTTTGGTTGTCCATGATACATACATGTTCCCAAGGAAAAAAGGACGAAATTAGAGCCTTTAGGAAAGAAGGGGACTTTCGTGGGATACAATGAGTCTTCAAAGGCCTACATAATCTGCATTCCAGGATCGAAGTCAACAAGGATGTGTCCTTTGAAGAAGAGATGGCTAACTGGAAAGGAAAAAGATATGACGTTGAGATCAATGATAATGAAGAGATGAGATCATCTCTCCCTCCAGTAGTTCATATGGAGTTACCAAAGGAAGAACCGATTGATCCCATTGATCCAGTTGAGCCAGTTGATGCTCCCACATGCATTGCAGTAGGTCGGAAGAGGCCTAGATGAGAACAATAGACGCTACAAGACGCGGAGGGGCATGAAGCTCCACATGGCACTTTTCGGGAAAGCAAAAGACCTCAGAGGTTCTCGCGTTATGTAGCATTGATGAGTCACATCATTGACTTAAAGACGACGACATATGAAAAAGCATCCACACACCAAGTTTAGAAGGATGCCATGATGGAAGAATACCAATACATCTTGAAGAATGATGTATGGGAGGTTATACCGATACCTGAGGGGAAGTCAGTAGTAACTTCCAAGTGGATTTTCAAGATTAAACATCGCGCAAATGGTAGTGTGGAAAAATACAAGGCTAGATTTGTTGCCAGATGATTCTCTTAGAAAGAGAGTTGATTACGATGAGATATGTGCTCATGTGGCTCGATATACATCCATTAAAACCATTATTGCTATTGCTTCAAATATGGGAAGGAAGTTGCATCAAATGGATGTTACAACCTCCTTCCTCGATGGTCACAATCAAGGAAGAAGTATATAGTTAACAATCATATGGGTTTGTTGTCCATGGAGAGGAGTCTCATGTCTGCAAGCTGAGAAAGGATTTATATGGACTCAAGCAAGCACCCTGTGCTTGGTATGGACGTATAGACGGATACTTGGTGAGATTGGGATTTACCGAGAGTGATGTAGATCCCAATCTTTACTACAAGATTGTGGAAGATGAGCCACTGATTTTAGTTCTATATGTCGAAGACTTGTTTATCATAGGAAATAAGAAACAGATTGCATGGTGTAAGAAGAAGCTTGCCTCTCAATTTGAAATAAGGATCTTGGATTGATGCATTACTTCTTGGGATTAGAAGTATGGCATAGGCGAAAGGAAATTTTCCAAAGTCAAGGAAAATGCACCATTGATATACTGAAGAGATTTGGAATGTTGGACTACAACTCCATGGCCACTTCGATGGATGCAAACCTGAAGAAGTTGAGGGACTCTACTTCAGATTTTGACTTGATTGATCCCACCATGTATCGCCAGCTGGTTGGATCGTTGATGTATATAACAAACACCATACCGGATATATGTTTTGTGGTGAAATCTCTTAGTCAATTCATGATTGAGCCGAGGCAAATTCATTGGGTTACCACAAAACAAGTACTCAAATATTTGTTTGGCACTGTGGGATATGGATGGAGATATGCCTCAGAATGTGACTTGATATTGCATGGATTTTTAGACTCAGATTAGGCCAGATGCGCTACAGATTTGCTTCAGTTTGGGTCCTATTGTTATTTCCTGGTGCAGCAAGAAGCAGACCTTAGTAGCACTCAGTACTGTAGAGGCCGAGTATATGGTTTCTAGTACCACAGTTCGAGAAGCAGTATGGCTTCGGGAACTCCTTGTAGGATTGTTTGGTCAGATTCCAGAACCAACTATGATTCACTGTAATAACTAGAGTTGTGTGTAGATGTCAGTGAATCTCGTATTTCACGACAAGTCAAAGCATATAGAGATTCGATATCACTTCATTCATGATATGGTGTAGAAAGGTGTGGTCGAGTTACAGTATATGCCAACATATGACCAGACTGCAGATGTTCTTACCAAGCCTCTTCCCAGGACAAACTTTGAATACTTTCATGGAAGACTTGGAGTAGAAGAGAATGTATCCCTCCTTGAGAGGGAAAGGTGATTTAGACATCTACCTTGCTTCTACGTAGGTACCTCTACTCATTCTGGTTCTCAGCCTGGTATGGGAGAAACTCCATCGGCAGTAGAGACAGACAGGTAGTAGATGGTCGTGTACACTGGTGTCTCTGCTCATCCTAGTTCTCTGCTTGGTATGGGAGAAAACTCATTGACAATAGAGACGGACAGGTAGTAGATGGTCGTATACACTAGTGCCTTTGTTCATCCTGGTTCTCAGCTTGGTAGGAAAGAAATCCCATAAGCAATAGAGACGAACAGGTAGTAGATGGTCATGTGAAGGACGTCCAGGTTCTCATCTAGGTATGGGAGATCCTTGTCGGTAGTAGAGATGGACTAGTTGTAGATGAGATATTGACTGCATTAATCTCAGTTGGACCGTGCAGAGTTGATGAACTGATAGACTCACTGATGGACTGAGTGGATCAAATACATGATGATACTTCTTGATGGACTGAGATCGTGTTGACAACCTTCAGTATGTATAGAGATGATCGAGATAGGTGTGCTATGCAAAAGAGACCCAAATGATCGTGATCCTGATGATAACCATGTTTGATGATCATGATGTTGGTCGTGTCAGAAGAATACCTTCCTTATTTAGAGGGAGTATTGGATTTTGTGCAACTTTGGAAGTTATTCTTAATGTAATTTTATTGTATTGTTTTATACCTCCTACGAGAGATTATACTGATGTAAATATCCATGTAAACACTTAAAATAATCAATGTAAACCCTGGGGAAGATTACATAAGAAAAATAATTAAAATAAATTTATTTTTATTTCCCCACAAGGTAAGTCTACCTAGTAAGGGTTAAAAGTCAGTTTTGTAAAGTGTATAAATAGAGAGGCTAGGCGCCTCATTTGGACACACAAATCAACAAGCAAGTTCACCTAGTGAAGGAGAAGTTCGCTCCAATAGGAAAAGCAGTTTTTTTATGGGGTTTTCCATTAGAGAGATTTTCTTCTTTCTCTCTCTCTCTCTTCTTGTACTTTGCTCTTGGGATTGATCATCTCTATACGAAGGTTGTTGGGTTTCCTCCCTATTGGGTTTGTGAGGATAAATCCGTGTTCTTTGTTTCTATGCTTTGTCTTTCTTCTAGAGATCCTATTGTTCATTTGCAATAAAGTTACACTGTTATAATCTTGTAAAAATCTAACACTCCACACTAGGAATCCATATTTACATCATTTACATCATTTACAATTTTTTTATTAAATGCATTCCTAGTTAAAATTGGGGGTAATACATCAACAAGATTCCCATCAAATATTGATTTCCATTGTCAAGGATTGATGATTTAATGCAATGTGAGACTGAGTCAAAGTGTGCTTTAGCAAGATTGGTTTGAAGAGTGGATATCACCAAATTCAAAACGAGAAGGTGATGAGTTGAAGACCCCCTTCAATATGAAAGGACAATTGTGTGAACAATTGGGTATGTCACTTGGGTTGACAAATGCACCCAGTTTTTGCATGATGTTGATGACAAAAGTGTTGAAACCATACTGGGAAAGTTCATGGTTGTACATCTTGACGATATATTGATTTTCGACAAGATCAAGCAAGAGCACAAGACGCATTGGTTCAATTTAATCAATAGAAGTTGTTGCTAAATGTTCATTAACAAAGGAGGAATCAATGTACTTGCAATTTGTGATATCTCAAGATGGGTAAAATGGATTTGAGGTAGATGACAGCCATGGTAGAGTGGCCTACACTAAGAAACATCTTTGAGGTAAGAAGCATTCATAGTTTAGAAAGCTACTAGATGAATTTATTTGAAATTTTAGTGGTATTTGTGCACCACTAACAACTGGCATGAGCAAGCAAGAGTTCCAATGGAATATCACAGTGTAAAGAGCTTTTGAGTTGTTAAAGAAGGTAATTTAAAACCTTGTGTTACCTTTACTAGATTTTGCCAAGGTGTTACAAGTTGATCATGGTGCCAACGAAGCAACAATTGGAGTTATCCTTAGCAAAGAATGTAAGCCCGCTACTTTCTTCAAGGAGATGTTAAATGATGCAAAGAAAAAAATGTTATGTTTATGATAGAATTTTATGCAATCATTCAGGTTTTGAAGTGGATGCACTATTTGTTCCCCAAGAATTTGTATTGTACGTCAATCGTCAAGCGCTACAATACATAAACAACGAAGCAAAGTTTAAAATCAATGGCACATGAAAATGATCGAATTCTTGCAACGCTACTCATTTGCATAGAAGAGTAGATCGAGATGGTCAAATAGGGTTGTTGATTACTTGAGTAGAAGTACTTTGATGTCCACTACCATCTATGGGGAGATGGTAGTGTTGGATGAGATTTTGTTAAACCGTGGAAATCTAGCAAAGCATTGTGGAGTGAAGGCTAGACTCCATTTTTGGATTTCTTCATCCATGAAAGTTTCTTTCAAATATTGGTTGTGGTGCATTCCAAGAGGATCAATGAAGAAGAACTTGATAAAAGTGTTGCGTGATGGTGATTTAAGTAGACATTTTGACACATGCAAGACCCATGCATTAGTAGAGTGCTACTATTGGTTAGGAGTTGCCAAAGATATAAATTAATGGATTTAAGGGTCTAGGATTTGAACTATACAAGCCGTTGCCAATATTTAAAGCACTATGGAAAGACATCAATATGGAATTCATGTTGGCAAGCCATTTGCCAATATTTAAAGCACTATGGAAAGACATCAATATGGAATTCATGTTGGGATTGCCATGGACTTAAAGAGGTAACAATTATATCTTCATATTTGTAGATAGATTCTTATAATGGCACCACAATGGCACACTTCATTCCATGCAAAAAAACTAGCGATGCAACGAAGTAAGTGTTTAGTATTTAAAGAAATAGTTTGTTTGCATGGTTTTCCAAGAAGCATGGCCTCAAACAAGGGCAACTTTATTGGTCACTTTTGGAGAGCTTTATGAAAGAAGCTTGACACGAGATTGAAGTTCAATGTTACATACCATTCTCACATTGATGCATAGACTGAAGTAAATGCTCAAACCTTGGAAACTTGATAAGCTCTCTATTAGGATAAAAACCAAGATAGTGGGATCTCATATACAACAATTTAGTTAAAAAAGGTACAAGAAAGAATCCTTTCCATATTATGAATGGTATGCTATCAATAAGAGTTAACACACTTTGCAAAGTTGCTTGAAGAAAGCAAGAGAAGTGTAGATGTAGAGTCATTTGCTGACCATATATAGGGAATGCATAAGAAGTGCAACAACGATTACCAAATGGCGAACAAGAATAACGAGCAAAACCATAAACCCTAAGCCCTTTCTATTTTATAATTTCTACATTCATTTGTTCCATTCTTTACCATTTCTATTTTATAATTTCTACATTTATTTCATGTTCCATTCTTTACCATCTAACTTTTTGATTAATTTATTTATTATAACAAATTATTCTCCATTCTTTACCATTTAACTCTTTGGTTAATTTATTATATTATAATCAATTATTTTTAACTTTACCTAGTTTATATTATTATTTTAAATGTATGGTTTTAATTAAAGGTAATCCGTTACTCTTTACCATTTAACTCTTTGGTTAATTTATTATATTATAATCAATTATTTTTAACTTTACCTAGTTTATATTATTATTTTAAATGTACGGTTTTAATTAAAGGCAATCCTTTATCCATTATTTTATTTTTCATTTATTTTTAGACTCTATCCTTTAACCCTATAAATTATGTTTGATGGCTTTGTATTTTTCAATATAATATTTATAAAGCCTTTGTCCCTGTACAGTCAAACTTTGTAACACAAACATGTTTCATTGTGAAAGCAATAATCATTTTTTAAGTTGAGGAGCTGTTCTTTCGAACATGTTTCATTGTGAAAGCAATAATCGTTTTTTAAGTTGAGGAGCTGTTCTTTTTCTTTGCAGTAGCTTCAAACAGGACTTCAGAAATGTGATTCCATTTCTTTGCATTAGATTCAAACAGTACTGTGATTCCATTGATGTACAATTTAAATTCATTAAAAAAAAATTGCTGAAGTAAAATATTAGTAAAATTCGATTCAGTAATACAAAGAAGTAAAATTCGATTCAGTAATACAAAGAATTGCTTGACCAGTCAAAGATAACTCATTTCAATAGGTGTAGATAAGTAGTTAATGGAGTAACCTACTTATCCGACCATTTGCACAGATCGGACGACCGATGCAAATGGCCGATGCAAATGGTCGGGTAAGTAGGTTACTTCCAATTCGGTAATACAAAAAATAGCTAGACCAGGCAGCCATACCTCATTTCAATAAGTGTACATTAGTCGTCAAAATAAATGTTCAAGAGGCATATGCAGAGGGATGATCTTCATCACTGCATTCAACTAGGGTTGGTATTACTTTTGTTAAATGCAATCTTGTTCAACAGCCAGATTTATATTTCATTGTTTGTAAAAGTTCATAATTGAAAATCTATTTTATAAGCATAATGGAGATAGTTTGACATAAAAACAACAAACTAGGAGATTATCTGCTTCAACTGATCCAGAAATCAAGCCGAAGGAAATAGATGATATTAACTTAAAAACATATTGCTCAAAACAGCATCAGATGCCAAACATATTGTTCAAAACCTGTCGTGGATCCACCGCAGTCAACCGATGCCAAGCATTGCCAAAAATCCGATTGCAGTGGAACTGCAGAAACGGTCTACCCCAGCACCGCCACTGTACTTGACAGAAGAATCTGCTAGTGTGCACTGCGAACACAGAAGTAAGTTTAGAAAGTTGAAAATGCAGACTCATTCAGCACTAACTGGTTTCTTCTTCGATTTCCTCGATTTTTTCTTGAAACTCTTCGACTTTTTCTTCTCTGTTGCAATCTCGCTACCATTTGAAGATGAGCCTTTCTTCCTCTTCGCACCTGGGGCTTGTTCTTCATCTGCGGTCCTTTTCTTGCTTGAAAGCACTCCTGTAACACCCTCCCCACCATTTGTCTCTGGTTTAGGAGTTTTTAATCTTCTTTTGAGACCTTCAATCCCAAGGATGATTGGAGAGGAATAGTAAAGTGGAAATGCCAAAGTGTCCAAGGACTTCAGATACATAAAACCGATGTTATTCCTTCTCCCCTTTTTTGGAACCGCCGACAAAATAGCTCTAATCACAGCAACAACATTCTCAACAATTTCCTTGCTTGTCTGAGAAGCCATAGCTGCATTAACAATACAGCAAGAACCTCTAATGGAGACAGCGGCCGAAGTACAAGCAGCTTCCATCTGTCCCCTCCATTGCTCGTGGGTCAAATCCACGGGGATCAGGCTCCTTTTCCTTGAAAAAAACGTTGGCCCCAATAAACTGGGGACCTGGGAAAATACAGTTTTATCGGCCATGAACAGATCAAAAGAACAGGCAAGCTTAATTTTGTCCCCAACTGTCTTATACTCAAAGACTTTTGAAATGGGTAAGCTCTCCGCCTTAATCTTGTTCTCGGCCACCTCGAGATTTAACCCCTCTTTTCCTTCACCGATAATCAAACAGGCCTTTTGGCTTCCATCAAAAGGAAACAGAGGATGAGGTACTGGGACATGGGATATCTTCTTTAAAGTATCCGGGATCTTTTCCATTGTTATGTATAAACAAATAGGCCTATCGTGCTCTGCGGGTTGTGATTTCTCTTCCTTAGCCTTTGAATTAATCCATTTCAAGACCACTTCTACTGCTATCTCTATTGTTTCCTGGCTTACAAACGAGCGGACTCGGGGTTCATTGTTTTCGATCTTTGGATTTTCCATGAAAAAGAAACTAAGGAAAAACGAGTTCCGGAACTTACCAGCGATACTGGTCCAACGCCCTTGTGAATGACAGAATCCTCCTCTGTTTTGAATCCTTTAGAATCCTTTAGCCAAGCTGCGAAAATGAATTGTTCAAGTAAAGCCCTAAGCACTAGCTACTTAAAGCACTTCAAACCTTAAACCCTGAAAAAACAAACCCTAAACCACCGACGATTGTTTCGTCTTCGTGGGGATAGCTACTTAAAGCACTTCAAACCTTAAACCCTGAAAAAACAAACCCTAAACCACCGACGATTGTTTCGTCTTCGTGGGGATAGCACGGATTGGTAATCGCGGGTTTCATTATATTCGAAGCGTTGTATTATGAGAGCCTCTCTTGATCAAAATCAAAAGTGTCGTGCGGAAATTTTGCTATCTTCCAAAATAATATTTTTGATAGGTTTTTTTTAACCAAAAGACTCCGAAGTACTCGAGGCTCGAACTTGTGACCTCCCCCAAACGAAGATAGTGTGTACATGTCTTTCCAATTAACCTAACCCTTGGGACTAGCTTGTACTAATGGTTGTGTAGAAGGTAGGTATGTACATATATTTTATGGTACAACCTAAAATGTATTGGATAGGTAAAAGTTTTAGATGGGGATTAGGTTTCTAAGTGAATTGCTAATTCCACCTTCCTCAAGATACTTCATGCTCTCGAGAGGTTATAGGTTTAAGTTAAATGTTGGTAGATTGGTTGCTCTTGTTAGTTGGGGATTTTCAGTAAGGTGGTCATTTCCAAATGGAACGGAAAGATCCTAGATTCATGGAAAGGTACACCCTCCAAGTCATAGCTGACAAGTTACTCATAACTCCCTAAGTGATTTAGACCAAAGCAATTGTCGAAGTCAAACTTCTCATTGGATAAAAAGTAAAAGGTATAATTTATGCATTACACTTGTTTCTAGCCATTTTGATTCATTGTAAGGCTTTTTATGGGGGAGTAAGTTATGAAGTGGACAAAATCAACCTCTTTGAGGCGGGAAATTTTCTAGGAATTTTACTAGAAGTTGTAGTCCCCATGATTGGTGGGAACTTTGACCATGGGTCTTTGGCCCATTTTAAGATGACTTAGATTGTTGAAATCCCACTTATTAACTTTACTTCTTATTTTGGATTATTGTGTTCATGAGTTGTGGCACTTATTACAAGATGTATCTTTTCCGTTCCAAAAGAAACAAGAGAGCCCAAGGGTAGCTAGTCCATGTCTTCCTAAATACATATGGGATATTGTTTCAGGGTAGCTTAGACACTTCTAGTAATTGGTGTACATTGACAACGGATACTATAAAACATTACATAATAGTTTTTTGTTAGCATTGTGAGATCACGTCGAAGAATCCAGATTAACTTCCTGGTCTTGACTCAAAGTCTTGTTGGAATCTCTAATTCCACTTCTAGCCTTAATAATTGGAAGTCTTGTTGAAGTCTCTAATGCAATAATTGGTTGTTATGATTGGTTCCATAACAACTTCGAGTCATTGGAAAAAAATAGACTCACTAGAAAAGTTGAGTTTGTCCACTTATTAAATCACTCCATATTATTGCTTCTTGTGTTCATGAGTTGTGGCACTTAATGCAAGATGTATATTTTCTATTCGAAAAGAAACAAGAGGAGCATGAGGGTGGCTAGTCCATGTCTTTCTAAATGCATATAGGTTATTGTTTTGGGGTAGCTTAATCACTCGTAGTAATTGGTGTATATTGACAACAAATACCAAATAGCATTATGGAATAGTTTTTGGCTTAGCCTCCCGATGTTACATTGAAGTATCTAATTTAGCTTACTAATCTTAACTTGAAGTCTCGCTGAAGTCTTTAATTACATTTCAAGCCTTCTCTTACAAATGTAATATCCAATGCTATAGCATCTTTACTTAATGCTTTGGTGTATGTCTAGTGTTGGAACTCCATTACAATGAATGTCTCAGTCTAAATATTTCATTATTATAGTGATGTATAGAGACAATTGTGCAAAATGAAAGGTTAAACTTGACATCTACATTCATGTTGAGATATGGAATGTGTTTACCTATGGCAAGTTCAACTTGGGAATTTGTAAGCTTGGTATTTGCATTAACCATTAGCTCACTAACAACTTCATAAGCAACAAGATTATTTGAGGACAACACAAATGTGTTAAAATTGCTACATGTTACCTCATTGCTCTTGCACATTCTCCTTTTTCCTCTTCTTGGATGTAATATTTAATTCATGGTTTCTTTGATCATGTTCTATTTGTCTTTATTGTTTCTAGGTAGCTTAAATGTTCCCACATACCAGTATCATCAATGTCCCTTCTAGTGTTGTTGACCTTTATTTTGGTCATGTGTTAGACATTAGCATGTGGTAAATATTGGAAACTCCAATTTTAAACTAATTTGTTGGAAATATAAAAAAATTGAGTGGATTAGGAATGAAATTTGTCCCTCTATAAAAAAAATGCAAGTGCAAAGGCAATCATTCATTCAAGGCCTGGAGATCAAGGAGTGATCATTCATCAAGTCGGTGAGGAGTTCTAAGGTGTTAAATAAGGGTTTTGGTATAATGAACAAAATTAGACATTGATTGAATCTTAGGCAGTATCTATGGAGAACTTAGACAACTTGGAAAAGGTCTAAAGCATGGCAAAGCTAGACTAAGATTGTTGCATGCGAGGAAATGGATTTGTAGGAGGCTAACCCATATATGCTTAAGGGGTTGGACTATGCAGATATTGTTGTTGTAGGCGGTTTATAAGGAACAAATTCCCAAAATGGCATAAATAAAAATAAAGAAATAGAAACCCAATGGCTTGAGAATGAAAGAAAGAGATGAATAGGAATGCTCTTCAATGGGGAAACTTCCTTTACAATCTATCAAATGCACAAGATGAGATTATATCCAAGACTATGTCTCATTGGTATATATAGGAGACAAAGGGTACAATTACAATAAAGGTCCTAGCTTACCAATAAAGACAATAATAATGTAATAATAAAAATGCAATTTCACAATGCATAAGGCTTAACATGTCCCTTCCCTTCAAACAAGTGTTGTTCTCAACACTTGATCAATTGTGGATGTTTTTGCATGAATAACTCATCTTTCCATGTCACCTCTTCTACTGGAAAATTTTTCCACTTGATGAGGTACTCAATAATTGCTCAATTTCATAATTCCTTGATCCATGTTTCAAGGATTGTTTTAGGTTCTAGTATGATTTTCTCTTCTTCATCAATCTCTAATAAAATAGTCTGAATTGGGATCTTCTCACCAATTACCTTTTTTAAGGCAAGAAACATGGAAGATTGGATGTACACGTGAAGATGGAGGAAACTCCAATTTGAAGCCATACCACCAATTCACTGCAACACCTTATAGGGACCATAGTACTTGGGTGTTAGATTATCGTCTTTTTTTGCTTGAGCAACATCTATTTGTAAGGTTGTAGCCTAAAAATACCCTACCACCCACTTCAAAGTTCCTTTCGCTAAGGTGTTGATCCACTTGTTGTTTCAATCAATTTTGTGCTATATCTGAGTTGTCTTTCAATAGTTCGAGAACCTCTTGTTTGTGTTGTATGTGATCCTTCGATGTTTGAACCTTAGCTTTCTCTTTCAAGGATGATGTGATGGGTGGAGGATAATAGCCATAAAGTGCCATAAATGGATACCTTTTTTATGAAGTATGGAAGGACATGTTATACCATTTTTTCCAAAGGAAACCACTTGATCCATTGTGTTTGTTTATCGGATGCAGAGCAATGAAGATACCCTTATAGACAATTATTCATAATCTTAATTTTCCCATTGGATTAAGGATGGTAAGCGGGTCTCTAAGCTAATTGAGTACCCAAACAAGAAAACATTTCCTTCCAAAAACTACTAGTGAAAATTGGATCTCTATAACTTAAATAATCTTTGCGATTCTATGTAGCTTCTAAATTGTTTCCATGAATGTTGTAGCTATTATACCTACTTTAAAAGGATGAGAAATAAAACATAAATGGGAATACTTGTGAGACGATCCACTACTATCATGATAGCATTCTTTCCTTTCAACTTTGGTCAACCCATGATAAAAATCCATTTAGACCTCTTCCCAATGCTAACTTGTATGGCTAATGGTTATACAAGACCTAGTGTCATTATTGTCTCTCCCTTTTTTTGTTGGCAAACCAAACATTCTGCTACAAACTTTTGGACATCAATTTTAATACCTTCCCATAAAACATCATTCTTGATCATGTGGTAAATTTTCAAGAACCTTTAATCACCTCCTATAGGAGAAGTGTGCAACTCCAAAATGACCTTTAATTGTATGAATTCATAATTCTTACATAAATATAGTCAATTTGGGTACCATAGTGAATAATTCTTCCACACAAATTTATCCAATTTAGTAGGGTCTTCTTATAGTTGTTGAACTATATTGCATGACTTCTAATCATGCTTCCATTCTATCCTTGCTTCTTCCACCCAATCAAATCGTGGAATGGAAATAGCACAAAGTAATCCCTCTATGTCTTCTTATTTCCTTAAAAGTATGTATGCCACAATATTATGTTTTCCTTTTCTATAGATAATTCCAAATTCATAACCTAGCATCTTTGTAATCCATTTTTGTCGATTCTCAGACACTAGCTCAAGAAGGTACCTACAATATGAATCAATGTGTTAGATAACTCTCTTCCTCGAGGTAGGCATATCCATACTCAAGTGTAAGTAAGCATGGCCGCCAAATCATGTACACTACAAATCCATGAAGTATATAAGATGCTTAGTCATAGCCATGATAAATATACATAGTGGATCCACGTCAAAATAGATCATAGCAACAAGCAGATACATAGTGGATCTATTTTTCACTATATCTCAAGAGAATAACTAGAACTAAGGTGAGTAAAAATTGGTTCTTCATATGGTACCAATTTTATATAGTGTATGGTATAATCTTTCACAACTCAAGCAATAGTAAATGAGGTAGTGTTATTATGGCCCAAGGTCTTCCATCCAAACCATTGATATGTATGCATCCATACCATGTGAATAGATGATATGAAGACAAACATGGGGGGCATTGTTTGTTTACCAATCATTGATCTTAACAAACATGAGACAACCCACCTATAATGATAATGGGAGTCAAGGTACTTAGCACATTCTAGCAAGTGTGAATAGATGTGTTGGAGTCAAAGACTTGTAGAATCTATCAAGCATGGGAAATTAGTGTATTCCCACTATCAATAATGAGGGAATTTGATGTTGATACTGCAAGCCCCAACATACTAAAAGGTCTCTAAATCCCATTACCAAAGCAAAATGAGTTGAAGTCTATGGTAAAATATTCATTGGAAGGGAAGCATTTAGGCATACCCCATCAACTAACATGAGAAAATATGAAGAACTAATTTATTTTGGAAATATCTTGGTCGAAGTTGTGCAGAGACATACCATGGAGTACATCTCTTGCATGCATAAGATGTAAATAGTGCACGAAATAGACCCTCTAAGCAAAAAATGATAATGGAAGTCATTGACAAATGTGAGGGCTTCCATTGAAGATTAAAATGGAATCCAAGGTACAACATGAATGCCAAAATGTGAATAAAGGACTTGTCGAACTTGATGGGAAACCACACAATCATCGACCAATGATGAGATTTCATGCATCGAGTGCAAGTTGACTTGTCAATGATGGAAATAGGCATAGGCTGCTACTACTCTAGGTCAACATCTCAGACCAATGTATCATTGTTGATGAGAAATGACCCGCCAGTGAGAAGTCAATGGGGACCTTCCACACTAGCATGAGTATGAACACTAGTTATGATGAAATAGACTAAGAGGACTTGAAAACAATGAAGGAAATATGCATGGTAAAGGAAATTGAGGAATGGTTGACACATGCTTAAGACAACCCTTGAACATTAGCATGACACAATGGTGACTTGGGTAGCATTATACATAAAGGGAACAATAATATAAATTTTTGATGCAAGGGGCATTAACAAAATCTCCATAATAATTGGAAGAGTAACCAATTGAAGGAGTATAAACCTTGAGATCATGGGTTGACCCCTAATGCAATACTAAAAACCTAACTTGTTGAGAAGACTCAAGACTGGTTCTTTGTTCAAGGGTGCATAACTGACTTGCTTCCAAAAAATAATAATAGAGGTCTAACATCTCCCCCCCCCTCTCTATTTTATTTATTTATTTATAAATATTTGATTTTTTTTGTCTTTTCTTGTTAGAAAAGTTTGAACAAGAATAAAAGAATGATATATTATAGTGGAAGAAACGAGTGTCACAAGGCATGCAGCTATGTTCCAAGCGCATGGAATATACTTATGCAAAGCAAAATGCAAAAAAGGTGTTGGGCAAGAGGTGGACATTCATTAACATGTTTCTTCCAAGGACATAATCCAATGCAAATGTAATGGATGCAAGTGACGAGAGACACAATGAATGCAATGGTAGTATGAAATTTGTAGTGAAACATAAGGAATAAGTGTGCAAATAGTAGTGAGCAAAGGCAAATGGATAATGAACAAAAACATGATCCTTACAGGGAATGGAAAGGGAAAGAGAGGAATGAGGCTTCTTCTCAAAAGTCATGCTAAAACTAAAAATGCTCCTGATCCTATGAGAAAAACTCAGCATGGACACCAAAATGGAAAGAGCGTGCAAGATATAGTGTCCCATGTTAGGTATGATCTTCTGTCGGACTAGTGCAAAATGTAGATAAGAAGGTTGATGCACCAATATCCAACATGTTCAATCCTATGGAAAATCTAGGTGGAAGAAGGTTGAACATAACAGAGGTGAGTCCTAAACCTATATGTTATTTTATGAATATACTTGACCAGATCGAGCAATGTGCAAAGAATGATCCCTAAGAAATAAGGAATCTATATTAAAACCTTTTATCCAAGAAACAACAATACCATGATCGTATCTAAAAAATCTAAAAAGAAAGATCTGATACAAGTTACTTTCATAGTGGTATTTTCAATTTCAATGTCTTAAACTGTATTCATTACCAAGGTAGAGTCTACCAATGAAGACTCAAGAATACCAAGGTTTGAGGACCTACAATCAATCAGATCAAACTCATGAGGAATATCAAAGTTGACAACAATAATAAAGTCTACATGAATAGACTCTTCATCATGGGAGTTTAATAACTAGCTAAAAGAATCATACTTGTTAGGAACACCAACTTGTAGCTTAATGGAAGAGTCCAAAGACTAAAAAATGCCACTGTTTGAGGATTCACAAACATTGAGATCGGACTTAAAAGGAAAATTGGGGTTGGATTTTATCGCAACCAATTTCAATCCATGGAGATGATCTTTGGAAAGGACATAAATATACTTGATCATAGTTTCTAGGAAAGCTTCATTTGAGGGAAGAACATCATCCCAAAGAGAAAATATGTTGGAACATTCACTTGGACAAATAGGGGTGATAACATGCTCCATTACCCCCATTGGATAAATCACCTAGTTAATTGTTGGAACCAAGACCCAAGAAGATGAGAATGATCTTAGAGGATCCTTCTTAGTAGCAATTTGACACGGGAGATATGAACCCACATAATTCACTTGTGTCCTAAGGGTAGTATCTACCAAAAAATTAGAAACAGAAAAATGGGACACTTGGTCTAAGGTCAAGTAAAGAGGAGGATCGATAAATGCAAGCTGGTCAATAATGCTAATGCTTATATTGTGAAGGAAATGCATCACATGACATAGCGTAGACACCACAACATTCATAGCATATGCACAATCATTCCCAATGAACATATTGAAGTTAAATGGGCCCTCCATAACAATAAATTAGACTTAGATTGTCTTTCCATCTAATGTAATAGGAAATTGAGGAAGAAACCCCAAAGTTTCACTAGATCTTATATCAAAGGGAATCAATGGACTAGAAACCGACACAAAGTTGAGAGGATCAAAATCCTTCCAAGAATATCCAAATAAAATACTAATTGAGTCTCCTTTATCTACAATACATTGAAAAATCATTTGATGTTTAACTTGAACCCTTACAAGGGTGTAGAAGAAGGAAGGTGAGGCCCAACTAAACTATTCCAATCAAAGGAAGCAATCCTAGATCTTGGAGGGGGCTCACTTGCAATGAACAAAGTGCCCCCTTGTCCAGAAGGTTCTGAACTAGCAATAAATAAGACACAAGTGGTAGTCACATCACTCTCCAAAGGAAGGGTGGGATTGATTAAAGATTTCATCAGTTCAACCACTTCAATTTTGACATTCTCGGAGGGAAGAGTGGGATAAATCAAATAATGTATCATTTCAAACACTTCAATATTGGAACTCTTTGAATGAAGAGTGGGATCAATAAAAAATTGCATTGAATTGACCACTTTATCAACCAAAGGTTGAATGGGCTACTAAGAAACTATAGGTTTTTTTGGAGCATAATATCCTTAAGACATGAACCCATATTCTTTGTGCCTCTTGAATAATAGAGCATATATGAGTAAAGTGATCTCTCTTGAAAATCTTGGAAGGGAACTTAGGCTTGTGTCTTATTCATATATGTTTCTTAAATACCCCAACACGACTTGCATTGGATGGTTGTTTCCCCCAACGTGACTTGCAACAACTAGTTTCTTGCCCCCAGCATGACTTGTAGCAATTGGTTACTTTCCCCATCATCACTTGAAGTAGTTGGTTGCATGTACCCATTATGACTTATAGTGACCGATGAATTTCCCCTAACATATCTTGCATTGGTTGGGTAAATTCCCCTATCATGACTTTAATTGGTTGGTGGCATGCCCCCTTGTCTTCACATATTCTTCTTATTCTTCCTCTTTCTATTCCTTTTAGACTTTTGATCAATATGAGATAGACTTTCACCAGATGACGTAGAAGGAAGAGGAAAAGATTTCACTAGAAAATAAGGCAAATTGTTTTGATGATATTGACATTTAGGGATTATTTGAAAAATGTTGGGAGTATTTAGGACATTTGGAGTGAAAAACAACCAAACCGATAGCTCCACAATGATTCTAGGAATATTTAAGGTGGCCATTAAGGGAGAACCAACATTTCCAATGAAAGGAAAACCACAAGGTTCTCTTTGCATAGAGGTCCCTTGGTTGGTTTCTTGAGGAACTTTAGCCATATCATCCACTTCAAAAGAAAACCTCTAGGGCCTTATAATGGGTCAAAAAATTACAATCAACACACCATATAAAGGACTCTAAAATATATATCCAATTAAACTCACTCTCCCAAAAAAAACCCAGGGTGGTTAGGTATTGGGTTCAATCAATGAAGAGTTGAACATGGGCCTTCTGAAGGTCACCCTAGTATGAAGAAGGCCCAAGTCCAACCAACGAAGGTGTGAAAGATTATTACAGTAACCCTAATGTAACAATCACATGAGGTGCAAGTACCGTTGTGAAAATGGGCACTGTAATACCCTCTGGTTTATCCCCTGGACATATTATTGTTGTTGTTATGTTGGACATAGTGGCACAAGGTTCCTGAACTATGGTTTGCATATTATTATTATTTTTATTATGTTGAACCTATAAAATACTTAATAAAATAAAAACAATCGGATGATCGATGCCACAAAAGAGAGTATGAGGAACCGTGATGTTATGGGAAAGAGGTTGTGGAAAAGTGTTTACCTATGTGTGTTGAGCCTATGTTGATGTTGTACACCCTTCTTATGTACTTGATGGACCCTCTTGGTAATGTAACTTCATGTGTTATGTTACTCCTTGGTTTTATTTACCTTGAGATTTTTTTTATTTGAGGATTGGAGTCCCTCTCTCACCTAGTGCACCCTCTTGAGTTGGATTAATGTGCCTTTCGGTGTAGCCACTTGATGTGTAACTCCTATTTGCTATTTTTGGAATGTATCTCTCATGCTTGTGTCCCTCTTTCTCCCAACTTGAATTTGGAATTCTTTCTTGAGAGAATTTGTGGTTGAGTGATCCCTTTCTTGTGGCATCATGTTTCTGGCTCAGGGTAACTATTGCAAAGTGAGTTTTGGCTTGCAATGTGTTTGTGGCTGGGTGGAACGTGGCACGGTCGATTATGATTGCGTATTTGGCAGATATAAGTGTTTTATCTCATGTTTACTTAATTTATTTGGATTTGATATGATTTATTTATGGATGCAATTTAAATGTTTGATGAAATGTACGAGTTATTTGTGGAAGAAATTTCTCATGGAATTCAATCTATTTATGCAAGTAAATTTTGTGAAGGAATTGGAAACTAGTTTTTGGGATTTTGTGCACAAATTGTTTGAGGAAATGATTCTTTGGAACCTTTGCTATAGAACTGATATTTCTAACCTTGTTCATTATATAATGTGTATTTTGATGGTATAGTAGGCTCGGAATGGTTTAAGACACTTCTCTTTGATGCTTCTACCTTTTATTCGAAAACTAATTCTACGATTGGGTTGTTTTGCATAGTTTGGAGACTTGGCACATGAAGTGTTTGTAAAAATTATTGAGTTTTGTTTGTTGAGCATGGTTTTCATTGATGACAAAGACATTAATGACAAAGGAGTGATAAGGGTTGATGACATGGTAAGGAGGACATGGTAGTTTGGGAATTGGATCCCATTCGTAGTTGTTGTGTTCTTTGAAGCACTAGGTGGTCCAAATGACCCATTTTATGGTCATTTGTTGTGACTTGTTGAAGTCATGAAGCCCACACACATGATAGCTTGATGGTCCATGCTACCACTTAATGATGTGCTTGAAGACCATAATGGAGCCCTTTTTACCTTGATGACATAATATTGATGATGTGTAAAAATCACTTGGAGATATGCAAGTGAAGGTTTGGGTCTTATACACATGGTGGGATTTTGGACCTTGACATTTGTATTTGACTGTCATGAATGTACTTGTGTTTGATATGAAGGTAACTTGAGCCCATTCCTTGTACTTTATGAATATGGTGTTTAATCCCTTATATCCTTGATGATGATGATCATAAAGATATGAAGCCTTTGGTAATGGAATATATTGTTCTTGAAGTCCATATCATGAGAATATACTCATTGTACAATGAATTTGAAAAATGAGGATGTGGAACTAGTTTAAATCAACTCCTTGCAAATATAACTAATGGTGAAGTCGGATCACAAGATGTTTTCAATCAAATATTAAATCAAATTCAAAGTCAGCTCAGCAGTCTTAAAAATATATATAGCAGGTCGAATCCATAAAAGACTTCATGAAAAAATGTGTATAAATATAAGGAAATCTGCCTCATTTAAAAAAAATTGCTTTACATCATCTCTGAAATTCGGGTATTAAACAACACTAAGGTAGATCCGCCGATGTCAAGTAAATTTGGGTTATATGGTAGCATTATATACAAGTCAATAAGTTGTGAGATCCGAGGAAGCCGAGTTATTTTTTATTTAAATTTCGAACTTCTACAACACAGTTCCTTGAGAATCATGCCACAGTCAATGGACTGATCCAAGGTTGATTCTAAGTTAAGTTTTGAATTAAGCTCTGAACTTCGGATAAGTAGCAGAACAGAAGCAAGTTCTTTTGAAGTGAAGTTTTGTTATTTCTCTAATTTCAGATAACTCAAGGTTACAGTGAAATGAACAAAAGATTGATGTGAAACCACAGATCTAGGTCTTCACTGAGTGGATAAGATAACCACATCATATCATATTTGGAGGATAAGAGGAGGACACCACATAAGACAACAAATGTCATGAAATTCAATCTTATGTTCAGTCACAAAGGCCAGTTTAAGTAGTGAGCAACCTCAAGTAATTTCTCCTTTTGTAGGAATATTTAGTTATCTTGCTCATGAGAACTATGATCAATACTTAAGGGTTGGAGTCACATTGGAGTACTTTCAAAAATATAGTCATGTACCCTTTAAGTTTAGATTATGACATCATGTGCATTGACAAGTGATGATTAAGTAAGTTGAGAAGACTAGCAATTGAATGGATTGAGCAGTTGCACAAATTGGCAAGGACTTATAAGCAGTGACATGGTGACATAGATCGATTGTATTAACTGTGATGTACTTAATTTATGATAGATTATTGATAATGACAGTCACAATATTAGAGATGACTGAGAATTCTTATCGGCATAAGAATATGTTTATGTGACTAGATGACATTGACAACATAGTAACTTGGCAATGAAATCTACAACAAATTGACCTAACAACGACAACTTGGACATGAATTGAAAACCATTGATGACACAAGGACAAGTTGTTATGAGCAGCAATTGGATTGAGTAGATGGTTGATTGGTGATAGTGAAAGTGAAGGAAAGCAATTTTTTTTCATTTCTTCTTAGATGGGTATTGGGTTTGTAGGTGAATTGTTAATACCACCTTCCTCAAGATACTTCATACTCTCAATAGGTTATAGATTTAAGTTAAATGTTGGCAGATTGGTTGCTCCTGTTAGTTGGGGATTTTCAATACGGTGGTCATTTCCAAATGCAATGGAAAGATCCTAGATTCATGGAAAGGTACACCCTCCAAGTCATAGCTGACAAGTTACTCATAACTCCCTAAGTGATTTAGACCAATGCAATTATGGAAGTCAAACTTCTCATTGGATAAAAAGTAAAAGGTATAATTTAGGCATTACACTTGTTTCTAGCCATTTTGATTCATTACACTTGTTTCTAGCATTACACTTGTTTCTAGCCATTTTGATTTATGGGGGTGTAAGTTATGAAGTGGAAAAAATCAACCTCTTTGAGGCAGGAAATTTTCCCCAAATTCGTTAGTAATTTCACTGGAAGTTGTAGTCCCCGTGATTGATGGGAACTTTGACCATGGAACTTTGGCCCATTTTAAGATGACTTAGATTGTCGAACTCCCACTTATTAACTTACTTCTTATTTTGTATTATTTTGTTCATGAGTTGTGGCACTTATTACGAGATGTATCTTTTTCATTCAAAAAGAAACAAGAGAGCCCAAGGGTGGCTAGTCCATGTCTTCTTAAATACATATAGGATATTGTTTCAGGGTACCTTAGACACTTATAGTAATTGGTGTACATTGACAATGGATACTATATAAAATTACATAATAGCTTTTTGTTAGCGTTGTGAGATCACGTCGAAGTATCCGGATTAACTTCCTAATCTTGACTCAAAGTCTTGTTGGAATCTCTAATTCCACTTCTAGCCTTAATAATTGGAAGTCTTGTTGAAATCTCTAATGCAATAATTGGTTTCTATGATTGGTTCCATAGCAACTCCGAGTCATTGGAAAAAAATAAAATCACTAGAAAAATTGAGTTTGTCCACTTATTAAATCACTCCATATTATTGGTTCTCGTGTTCAGGAGTTGTGGCACTTATTACAAGATGTATATTTTATATTCCAAAATAAACAAGAGGAGCCCGAGGGTGGCTAGTACATGTCTTTCTAAGTGCATATATGTTATTGTTTTTGGGTATCTTAATCGCTCGTAGTAATTGGTGTATATTGAAAGCAAATACCAAATATAGCATTATGGAATAGTTTTTGGCTTAGCCTCTTGATGTCATGTTGAAGTATCTAATTTAGCTTAATAGTCTTAACTTGAAGTCTTGTTGAAGTCTTTAATTACATTCCAAACCTTCTCTTACAAATGAAATATCCAATGCCATAACATCTTTTCTTAATGCTTTGGTGTATGTCTAGTGTTGGAACTCCATTACAATGAATGTCTCGGTCTAAATATTTCATTATTATAGTGATGTACAGAGACAATTGTGCAAAATGAAAGGTTAAACTTGACATCTAAATTCATGTTGAGATATGGAATGTGTTTACCTATGCCAAGTTCAACCTGGGAATTTGTAAGCTTGGCATTTGCATTAACCATTAGCTCACTAGAAACTTCATAAGCAACAAGATTATTTGAGGACAACACAAATGGGTTAAAATTGCTACGTGTTACCTCATTGCTCTTGAACATTCTCCTTTTTCCTCTTCTTGGGTGCAATATTTAATTCATGGTTTCTTTGATCATGTTCTATTTCTTTTTATCATTTCTGGGTAGCTTAAATGTTCCCACATATTAGTATCATCAATGTCCCTTCTAGTGTTGTTAACCTTTATTTTGGTCATTTGTTAGACATTAGCATGTGGTCAATATCGGAAACTCCAATTTTAAACTAATTTGTTGGAAATATTTAAAAAAATGAGTGGATTAGGGATGGAATTTGTCTCTCTAGAAAAAAAAATGCAAATGCAAAGGCACTCATTCATTCGAGGCCTAGAGATCAAGGAGTGATCATTCATCAAGTGGGCGAGGAGTTCTAAGGTGTTGAATAAGGGTTTTGGTATAATGAACAAAATTATACATTGATTGAACCTTAGGCAGTCTCTATGGAGAACTTAGACAACTTGGAAAGAGTGTAAAGCATGGAAAAACTAGACTAAGATTGTTGCATGTGAGGAAATGGATTTGTAAGAGGCTAACCCATATATGCTTAAGGGGTTGGATTATACAGGTATTGTTGTTGTAGGTAGTTTTTAAGGACTAAAGTCCCAAAATGACATAAAAAAATAAAGAAATAGTAACCCAATGCCTTGAGAATGAAACAAAGAGATGAATAGGAACTCTCTTCAATAGGGAAACCTCCTTTACAATCTATCAAATGCACAAGATGAGATTATATCCAAAACTATGTCTCCTTGGTATATATAGGAGACAAAGGGTACAATTACAAATAAGGTCCTAGCTTACCAATAAATAAAATAATAATATAATATTAAAAATGTAATATCACAATGCATAAGGCTTAGCATGTCCCCTCCCTTCAAACAATTGTTGTTCTCAACACTTGATCAATTGTGGATGTTTTTGCATGAATAACTCATCTTTCCATGTCACCTCTTCTACCGAAAAATTCTTCCACTTGATGAGGTACTCAATAATTTCACGATTTCGTAATTTCTTGATCCATGTTTCAAGGATTGCTTTAGGTTCTAGTATGATTTTCTCTTCTTCATCAATCTCTAATAAAATAGTCTAAATTGGGATCTTCTCACCAATTACCTTTTTTAGGCAAGAAACATGGAAGACTGGATGTACACGTGAAGATGGAAGAAACTCCAATTTGAATCCATACCACCAATTCACGGCAACACCTTATAGGGACCATAGTACTTGGGTGTTAATTTATCATCCTTTTTTGCTTGAGCAACATCTATTTTAAGGTTGTAGCCTAAAAATACCCTACAACCCACTTCAAATTTCCTTTCACTAAGGTGTTGATCCACTTGTTGTTTAAATCTATTTTGTGCTATATTCGAGTTGTCTTTCAATAGTTGGAGAACCTTTTGTTTGTGTTGTATGTGATCCTTCACTATTTGAACCTTAGCTTTCTCTTTTAGGATGATGTGATGGGTGGAGGATAATAGCCATAAAGTGCCACAAATGGATATTGTAATACCTCGGTTTTGACCCTAAGGGGGAGGGGAATGTGTGCCCCGATTTCGACCCCATGGTATTTGAATTGTACATAATGTATGTATTGTATGATAATCATGGCAAGGAGCTCAAGGCCAAGGACCTGCCATTGATTTGGTATTTTGTGTATAGGTGATCAAGGTTGATGCCTATGGTTTAGTGTGTTAGCCATGCACAGTATGTTTTGAATATCATGTAAATGTAAAAATTAATAAATACCATAGCTAGTTATGGGACTGCAACGTGAAAGAGATGGGGGCATGATTTCACAAGGAGTAGGGAGGGGAGTTAGTAAAACCCCCCTGAGCCAATAGGGTGTGATCATATGTCAATGGGGAAACCCATGAACCCTCAGCTACCTTTTTGTCCTATGTCCTCAATCATTCAATTCTTCCAAAAGTTGGTTGAGGTAGTTAATGCCTTGGGCAGAGCAAGGCATGGAAGTCTATTTGTGTGTCTGAGCAAACCTGCAAGTCTGTAGTCTGGAAAACCACATTCTTGCTTTTGACACAAAGAAGCATGTGATGCGTGTCAGTCCGTCCTTTCCCTCAGTCGGGAAAGAGTTTTGTTTTTGTTCCTTGTTGAGGAAGGGCACCATTCGTTCATTCACGGTTATGCATTGTTCATCAGCCAGAGTCACATAGCATTTTTTGTTTTAGCAGAATGATGCTACACGTTTCTGCAAGTAATTCCCTTTGCTGAGAAATTGGTTGATGTGTTGCAGTGTTATCCTGAACCACATATTGGTAGGAGACCCTATTTTTCTATGTGTTACAGAGTGAAGCCTATGTGGCTATGTTTTCCTTATGGATGGTTGTGATGTGCATCCATGTTTTGGTCTGAAGACTTAGGAGTGGAAGAGGCCCAGAATTGGCTGATAAACCTATAGAAGAGAGGAAACTCACAGACAAATCAAGAGGGGCTGACCAATCCTTTATGCACACCCTGAAGAGCACTAGAAGGGAAGGTATGGCCTAAGGAAATTGTGTATTAGTGAAGGGAGTACTTCCTTGTGTTGGGTGATGTAGGTACTATGGAGGCCAAGCCAGACCTTGTGTAGGTGTCCATAGATTTGTGGTTGAGCTCACTAGCTTAGCAATTCTACCTTTCCATTTCCTTAGTAGTCTGAGAAACACAACTCTAGGTTGGTTTGACTGTGTTTTGATGTGTGTGAGTCATTGCCTTAGTAGCCTGTGAAACTCAATTGTATATTGGCTTGGATTGACAGTCTGGGAAACCCAACTATGTGTTCGGTTGACTGTGTGTGTTATGATCTGGCTGTGTGTAAGTATGTTGTTCCCTAGTTCCTCGTGGAAATCATGCCTAGCTCGGGGGTGGCAGTTGTGCTGAGAGATTGATGAACACAACTGGCCTATGGTTGGGTGGAACGTTGCAGCCACATAGCTAGTTGTGGGACATCTCTATCATCAAAATAATTATTCTTTGTCCTTCTTGTTTATGCATTGTAGTTGCTTATGACTGAATGAATGATTATGATGAATTGCTATGTTCATGTTGAATGCTTGTTGATGATTAAGTAGATGTTTACTTGTGTATGTTTCCCTGCATTTTACTCCTATATATGCCTTGTATGTTTTTATGCATTTTTTCCTAAGTCCATGGAGGCTAGAAGCCTGTTACATAGTCATAATGCTTCTAACTTAGCGTTTTCGCCCCTTGAAATCCGCTTAGGGAAGGAGGAAGGTGAAAACTGGAAAAGAGCAGTTGAAACAAGGCAGAAGGATGGTTTTCCAATTCTCGGGATCCAATTGCGAAAGGCAGAAAGCAAAAGTGGAAAAGTGCATAAAAGTTTTAATGTAAGGTTAACTTTCTGATTTTTGAAGTCCGAGGTTGGAAGGCAAAAGTCGGAAGTGCATAAAATTCTAGGGCCAAAAGCTAACTTTCTCAGTTCCTGAGTTCCACACAGGAGGGTAGAAAAGTGGAATGCGAAAGGAAAAACCATGGATAAAGGTTTCTGTCGTTGGTTAGTCTTCCAATTTTCAAGTTCTGAGCGGAACGACAGAAAGGCAGAAGGCGAAAAAGTGGTCCAATGTTTCCGTTGAACGTCGGTTCTTCGATTTTCAAGTTTCAAGTGGAACGAAGGAAAGGCAGAAGGTGGAAAGGTGGTTAGTTGTTTCCTTCGATTGTTGAGTTCCGATTTCCGACTTCCGGGCGGAACAACAGGAAGGCGAAAGGCAGAATATGGGTGAGTATTCCGTCGAGAATATGTTTATCTGACTTCTGAGTTCTGAAGGCAGAAGGTGGAACGTGAGATGAATATATCTATCACATGTTGTGCTCCCGATTCCTAAATTCCGCAACGGAAAGGCAGAAAGGGGAGTGCGGAATTAAAATATTCAGTGCGGAAAGGCGTTTCTAGTCGTAGAAGGGATCTGTGAAGGGAGGAACGACTGTTACAGTGGTTTATAAGCCTAAGAATGAAGGTGGAAGAGTGTGTTAACATCCATGCCTTGTGTTTAAAAAGGAGAACAAGGATTCTAGAGATAAATTTTTTAATTATTCTGCATTATGTGGTATGGGGAGGTTACATTGTGGTATCAGAGTTGTTGGTTGCAGCACTGGGCCTAAAGGGGCCAAGTTGAACAGTTAAAAGAGGAAAAAGTACCCTCTGATACCAACATTATAGTACACTACAGATTGGTATCAGAGCTACTAGTTGCAACATTGGGCCTGGATGGGCTAGGAGAATAGCTTTCAGAGCTAATGGTTGTAGAAAGGAATATGCAGCAAGACAGAATGCTAGTTAGCAGAACCGCTAAAGTTAACTAACCAGCGGACTTCAAATTAACGGTGAACCCAATTGCATAGAGATTTTGTGCCCCAAAAAGTGATTTTTATACCCCCGATCTCTGAGCGTGATATCCAATGGGAGGAGGACACGTCATTTGTGCATGTTTCCTATCGTGCACAACAAAATTTTCTTTGTCTGTGCTAGTTCTCCCAATGAAATCGCTAACAACCGTTGATTTGTATGAGGATCAACCTCATCTGTTGATCTTAAACCTCTGATGTGGCAATTAGTTTCCATTTCGCCACTCAACGCCTTGTTATCCTCCTCGTTCTTTTATTTCTAAAATTCACCTGTAGTGAGCAGTTGGTAATTGTTTTGAATTTCTGAGATTGTCTAATAATGATTTTTATTAACACATTTTGCAGAGTCAGTGTGTAGATTGAAAAAATGGTTTTGGGTCAACCATGAGAACCTTCAGCATGAATGATGCACATGATCCACTGGGGATTCAATATCTTCATCTCATGAGAATAGGAGAAAGAGGCATTACATGAATAGTTCACATGATGAATTCAGAAAGGCAAGGCCTCCTACCTTTAACGGTGAGATAAAGAACGGTCAATGGCTTCTTGGGATGAGAAAATATTTTCCAAGTCCAAGACTACACTAGAAATATGAATTCTATGGTATCCATCTTCAATTTGACTGGAAGAGCATCCATATGGTGGGAGCACTTCAAGAAAGTAAAGAAAATCAGTGAAAGGAATATTGTGCGGAAACAGTTCCAGAAGTATTTCAGGCAGAAGTACCTCTCTGATAGGTACTATGATGATAAGATTAAAGAATTCCATGAGCTGATATTGGGGCATCAGACCATGGAAGAGTATGCAAATAAGTTCTTGGAACTATTGAGGTATGTCAGGTATATCAAGGATGATAAAGTAAAAATTGAGTGTTTTCTGAGTGGGTTGCCTCAGTCTTACAAAGACAGAATTGAATTTGATGAACCCAGAGCCTTAGAAGAAGGTATAAGAAAGGCTAAGTATTGCTATGATCAGAATAAAGGCAAACCTGTTACCATAAGGCATGGAAGGACATGAAGAATGAAAAGTCTGATCAAAGGAAAAAAGGTTTCAAACCTTCTCACATCCAAAATTAGCAGAAGCATCCATCAGAAGCTGTGACTAAGCTAGCCAGAGTGATGGGAGAAAATCCAAGAGATCCAAAAGAGATCAGAGAACCTCTCCAATGCTGGAGATGTGGAGGACCCGATCTGGGGAGGAATTGTCCACTTGAGAATATGAATGTGAGGAAAGCTCATAACATTCAAGAAGCTGAAACATTGGGTCAAGTAGCAAGGACTGTCCCTAGGATTTATGGAGCACAAGAGGACCGCCGAAAAGATCATCAATCAACTGTGGTTGAAGTTGCAGCTAAGATTGTTGAGGAATTTGTTTATGTTTTGATTGAACCTGGATCTACTCACAGTTATATTACTCCTAGAGTTGTTGAGATTTGTGCTTTTAAGAAGTTAAAGCATAGAAAATTATGGTTAGTTCAACTAGCCACTGGAACCAAGAGGAAAGTTGGTGAAGTAGTAAGGAAATGTCCATTTGTCATTGATGGATTAGTCACTTGTGCAAATTTGAATGTTTTTCCACTTGGTTCCTATGATGTTCTCATTGGAATGGATTGGTTGGAAGCACATAGAGTAAAGCTTGATTGTAACAACAAGACTTTAAAGTGATTGGATGAAGAAGGAAACTTAAGGGTTGTAAGAGGAATTCCAAAGGTGATTTATGTTAGGCATATTTCAGCAATGCAGCTGAAGAAGTTCTATGGGAAAGGTTACAGAGTGTATGCAGCCCATGTGTTGGAGGCAGCAGAGGATGAACCTCCTAGGTTGGAGGAATTCCATGTGTTGCATGAATTCAAGGATGTTTTCCCTGATGAAATTCCGGGGCTTCCTCCAAACAAGGACATTGATTTCACAATTGAATTTGTTCCAGGAGCAACACCAGTGTCCAAGACACCCTATAGGATGAGTACACCAAAATTGCTAGAGTTGAAGATGCAACTGCAAGAGTTGCTAGAGAAGAAATATATCAGGTAGAGTGTGTCTCCTTAGGGAGCACCAGTTCTGTTTATGAGATAGAAAGATGGTACACTCATGTTGTGTATTGATTATAGATAGCTGGACAAAGTTATTGTGAAGAACAAATACCCTTTGCCTAGGATTGATGACCTCTTTGATCAAATGAGAGGATCAAAGGTATTTTCCAAGATTGACTTAAGGTTTGGTTACCATCAGGTAAGAATCAAGGGTGAAGATAAGAATCAAGGGTGAAGATATTCATAAGACATCATTTGGAACAAGGTATGGACACTATGAGTTTGTAGTGGTACCATTTGGTCTCACAAATGCACCAGCTACATTTATGTGTCTCATGAATAGTGTGTTCAACAGGTATTTGGACAAGTTTGTTCTTGTTTTCCTTGATGACATTCTTATTTATTCTAAGAATGAGGAAGATCATGAAGAACATTTGAGGTTGACTTTGAAATTGCTTAGGGAGCATAAGTTGTATGCAAAGTTGAGCAAATGTGATTTATATAAATATAGGATTCATTATTTGGGTCACATTATCTCATACAAAGGAATATCTGTAGACCCTGAGAAGATTGAAGCCATTATGAATTGGCCAACCCCAAGAATTGTGATAGATGTAAGATCTTTTATGGGACTTATAAGATACTATAGGAGGTTCATTGTGTTAGGATTATTAATCCTCCCTTGACCATACTGTCTATTAGATTATATTTCCTAACTTAGGAACCTTAATTAATTATTTGGGTCCTGTTGCAGCTGCAACTATTTTCCTCTGCTACAATTTTGATTTTTGAGTTTGATTCGAGGTAAACTGTTTTCTTTCATTTCGGGGGTTGAACGATCTAAAAAACCTTTGCTTAGCTGATACTTTTTGACTTTGGAATTTCAAGTTTTGACTTGTAAATGTTTTTATTTATCATTATCGACAGTATTTTGAACAGTGAATTGGGGTCATAGTTCCCTACACAGCTGCTGTTGCGGAAACCAAATGATGAATGACCCGACATATAGTTTTAATCCTCGTTGATTCCGTGGTTTTTATTGTTCAGACCTTTGATTGTTTTCGATGACTATGATTTTTATTTTATCGAAATATTTTTTAACTAGCGGTCAGAGCATTAGTCTCCTGTATCACCGCCGTTTCAAAGGACGAATGAAGAATGGGCCATTGGATAAGTTTAAATCCGTCGATTCCGTGGTTTTATTGGTTCAAACTTTTGCCTTGTGATGATTTTTTTCTTTTTGTTTTCGCTTTCGAGATGTTGTTTGGCAGTTGGTTGGAGTTATAGTTTCAAGTGACGCTACCGTTTTGGAAACCTTGTTGTTTATCTTACCGATGTTGCGGAGATCCTTATTTTATTTTTGCTAATCCGTAGTCTTAAAGTTTCTGATCGCCAAAGTTTTCATTGGATTGCGGAAGCCGTAGTTTGATTGTTACCTGCTGTTGCAGCTCCTCAATGAACTAATCGCTTGATGCTTAGTTGTTCCATTCGCCAATGGTTTGTCTTGACTTTAGCCGATGTTTCCTTTTTTGTTGCAAAACCCTTAGTCCATGTGACTTCTGCCATTGCGGCTCCTTAGCAAGCTGACCATCCGATGCTATAGTTGTTCTGATCTCCGATGATGTAGCTTTTAATGCTTTATTTTGCCGACATTTTATGCTGACCCATGATCCTTAGTCTTTTTGGTTTCTGCCATTGCGGTGGCTTAGTGAACTAACCTTTCGACTTGTAGTTTTTCCATTCACTGATGAGGAGTTTTATCTTCCCGATGCTTAGTTTTCCCGCCGGTGAGGGTTTTTCCTACCGTTTTGTGTGTGTTTTTACCTTATTTTATGGATGACGAAGGTTTCAGATGCTTTTATCGTTTTGGGGTTTTCGAGACGAGAGCGCAATACAGGGCCTCACTTTTGATGATTAGTTTTACTGTTAGTATGGTTTACATTTTTTGAAAATATGCAATCGGAATTAACGATGAATTTTTCATTTTAATTGTAGACGGACTTAGAAGTTTCTCTAGACCCAGTTTGATGATTACTGTTGCGAAGAAGGACAAAGCAGAAGGGAGTTGGCTGAAAAGTGATAGGTAGAGATGTTCTGAGATCAATGAGATCTTAAAAAGGACAAATAAAAGACAAAGCAGAATCGATAGCAGCAAAGGTCTAGGCTGGGGGATCCCAAAGGTCACTCCGGGGGGGGGGGGGGGCAACCCAAGGGTTTTGCTATTTTGTTTAAATATAGGAAAGTTAGAGGGAATATGGGACTTTTTCCTAGTTAGATTTGTGAGAACATGTTGTAAGAAGAACTATTTCCTTTTGCAATAAATAATTACAATTTTCCTGTTGAAGAAAGCTTGGTGGAACTTTTTCAAATGTTGTGCTATGGATTTGTTGAAGAGGAACTATTTCGTTTTCAGCTTTGTGTCCATTAACTGTGAGATCATTCTAACTTTTTGAACCTATGTTCTTGTATGAATGTTCTCTAGTTTATTCTCTAAAATTTCCACTATGAGTAATGAATGTTTTTCATAAACAATGAGCTATCTTGGTGTTCATCTATCTTTTAATTTTCATGTGTTTTGAAATAAGTAATAGCTATCTATGATTTTTCTTAATGCGTGCACAGTAATACATTACTCATTAAATGATAATATTGCTCCCTAGGGATAGGTTAGATAGTTAGTTTTAGTTTTCTTGTTGTGTGTGATTTAGATGCGAGAGAGTTAAGACAAGAGGTAAGAACCTGCGCATCATATTGTGACCGCTCCTCATATTCTCTATCAATCTACATTCTTAGATAGGCACTTGCATATCATACTAAAAAACTAAAAAACTAAAATATACATGGTGGACCGGGCCGTAATTGGTAAAACCCTTTATTTTGGTTACTTGACCTACGGTAGTTGGACCGTAAACCGGACGGATTCCCCATACCAAACAGTAATGGGCTAGTTGGGAACGTTTACTGGGGAGAATCCCTTGCTGTTGTTGCCTATGATTTTCCAGGCCTCAACAGTTTTTGGCACTACAAGGAGGGCCGCCAGTGCATGGCTGGCCGAGGAAACTTATTTTCTCGAGATTATTCCACCGGTAACAGTTCTGGAAGCAATTTGTTTCCCAATCCAATTCCTGAAGAGAAGGGTAAAGAGCATTTCTATTCTGTTGATAACGAAGTAGTGAATGATTTGAGAAGACATACTAGGGCATATGTGAATAATATTGGAGGATTACCAATTATCTCTAACTTTCCCAGAAGAGAATATGAAAAGAAAACTGTCCTATATTGGAAGACTCAGTGTTGGTTGGAGATTTGGAAGAACTTGTAGATACAGCCTTACAGGAAGTTGTATAGCCTTTGAATCAAGTAGGCCCAGATACACCTTACGCTTCACCTGTTAATACTCCTGTTCATTCACCACCTTACTCTCCACCCAGACTCATGGCAGGCATAAATGCAAACCAGCCACCCGACCCACCAAATCCACCACCTGCTTGGAAGGCTAGGTCACCTCTAAACCTGGCACCTCCTTTGCATGACTTACCTCAGGCTTTTGAAAAAATGTTGCCTAATTTTGATCCCAGTGAAAATATTTCAGTAGATAATCATTTGCAAAGCTTCTACTTGGTTATAGAAGGGCTAAAGGCTAGAGAACATGAAGATGTAGTCTGCAAATTATTCCCACATACACTAAAAGGAGCAGCTGCTTCATGGTATTTCGCTCTACCTGCAAACTCAATCCCAGACTGGGACACATTTGAAATGATATTCAAAAATAAATATGCAGGCCAGAAAACTCACGCATCTCTAATGAAAGGGTTATGTGCTTTGAAGAAAGAAAGAAAAGAAAAAGTGCATAGTTTCACCCAAAGGTTTGCTGCTTATCTTAAGAATTTTTCTGCAGCTGATAAGCCCTCTGATAAAGTTATGATTGAGTATTATACTTCAGCTTTAGGGCATGACTTGGCCATGTTTTCCAAGATGCAATTCAAACCTACGTTGTTAGAAACATATGAAGAGGCGGAGAGAGTAGAAGTCGAAAAAAAGAGCATAAAAGATTATCCTAAACAGTCGGGAGAATTTTTTTTTGGTAAGAAAGCCTTATTACTGTCTAAGCCTAAGGAGGAGCAGTCACATGATTTTGAAGGAATGTTGAAAATGATGCAGAAACTATCTAACAGAATAATAGATTTGGAAAAGGAAAAAGAGGCTCAGAAATCTTATAAGCCTTACTATAAAAGGAGAGAGGACAACTCTCAATCTAAACCTCCTCCACACAGTCCTACATCAATGAACTTAACAGAGGTGGGTATGGATAACTTTTGCACCTTTCATCAACAATCCTATTCTGAGAAAAATTTCCCTCAATGGATAAACTAAATGACACTAGTGATGAATCAGCTATTGGATTCCAAACTAACAGAAGCTGATGATCAGGAAGAAAAGGGTAATAAGTCCACAGAAAAACAAGAAGATAATACTTTGGTTTTATGGGACTGTGTCTCACTTTTTGATACAGAAGATGAAGGTACTCTGAAACATAAGGAGATATCAGAAACAACTGTGACAACAAGAAGCCAAGATTTGTTAAATAAAGTTAACTCAATCCTTCCAAAGATCAAGAAATTTCAAGACAATATGAAGAAATTACAGAAGAACAACACAAATGAGGAAATACCTAAACTTACCATTAGCAGTCAAGATCTGAAACAAGTCAACATGCCTGCTAAGACTATTGAAGACAAAGTGGGTAATGTCAAGGAAAATCTCAAAGCACCTGAAGTACCCAAGAAAGAGCTTCCAACTAACAACCAACCTATAGAAGAAATTGTTGAAGCAAGTGTGGGAGGTAAGACTAGGTTTAAAACCCCACCATTCCTTTTGACTTTGGAGATTTTAAACCATAATGTGCACAATTGTTTGGTAGACTCAGGATCATCTGTAAATGTTATGCCACTTGCAATCTGCAAAAATATTAATGGACAACCTAAACCTACTACCTGGGAGGTTACTCAATTAGACAGGACCAATGTGAAAGTAGTCGGGGAAATGGAGGATGTTCTGATTCATTTATCTACAAATGAAAAGATATGTCAGTATATTGATATTGTAGTAGCATACATACCTGATGGTTATGGACTTATTTTGAATCGATACTGGTCAGTAAGACTAAATGGGTATTTTGCTTCAGATTGGTCCCATTTGTGGTTGTCTCAGGAGGGAAGTCCGAACCAACTAAAAATATTAAGAGAGCCCTACATGAAGCACAATGTTATGCAAATGGAAGAAAAAAATGAACCAATGAATTTTGTGTTGGGAAATCATCTAATTGATCTAGAACCGGGAGACTATCAAGTAGAAGAAGCTAGCAGTACACCAGATACACAGCTCGATCTCCGATTTTCACGGGCTGATGATATTGATTGTAAAGTAGTAGAAATAGTTTTTTATTCAGGTACAGTAGAATTAGATAATGGTTTGGTCTCTCTCATTTTGTAGTCAAGTCTAGCTCCTTAACTTACAAGTTGCCAGATTTATAGGGGTGGGCAGAGAACTGACCAGTTAGTGGTTTAGCTCTCAAACTTTATTTTTCTTGATTTTTATTTCTTGATTACCTTGTACATAAATAAACTGATTTGATTGTCTATTTTGATTTATTTTATTTCTGTTTTGCTTTAGTTTAGATTTTGATTTATTTCAATAGAAAGAGGCAAAATTTTGGTTGCATGGAGAACATCAGAATTCTAGATTAACTAAAATCCTTGATTATAAGACTGTGTACTATTGTGTTATCTAAAATAATTTCTTCTAGTTTAACAGTTTTCCTGAATGGCTATGAACACATTGAATTCCTATTTAATCCCTGTAAAATAACTCAGGATCAAAATTCTGGAATACTATTTCGAGGCTCCATCCATCTCACTTTTAAAAATGTCCTAGGGGGTGACAACAAAAGACCCATGGAAAGGAAGCAAGGTAAACAGTATATTATATATAAATAATCCCATGCCAAGAATTGAAAGCCAAAAGGAAAAAAAGAGTAAAAAATCTCCTAAGAAAGCTATATGTATTAAAACGAAGTACTGAACCATATAAGTACAAAATTTCCAAAGTTCTTCTCCGTCCGTGAGCTGAAAATTAAATACATCTCTCACACAAAAGGACACTATGGATAGAGGAGCCTAAATAAAAATTCAGAAAGAAAGGCATGCAGGAGGACTCAAAAGAAAGGACAAAAGTCCAAAAGCACAAAAAGTGCAAAATGGCATGGGAGTGAGGAACAAATGAATATTTCTGTTTACCATATGTTACAATCCTATGGTGTCCAAGCTGGAAGCTACCCGAAGACAGAGGTAAAAAAATGAAACTCACATTCCTGGCCTCAAAAGAGTTATCTTGACTTTGAGATTTTGGTTTCCATTTTACTAAATTGGACTATCATCGATGATTAAAAGTACATATATTTTCCATTTGGGAAATCCAGACATCTAGAAGAATTCAACATGTTGGTTTTATTGACAAACAGTCTGTTACTTAAGGAAGAAATTGTCCAAAGATCTGGGTTCACCAGGTAGTCGCCAATTGTTGCAGCTACAACTATTTTCCCAAATTTTAAAATTTTGGACCCTCCTTTTAATTTTATCGTGCCTAGATTTGTTTTGGATTGCTGAACTCGGTCGTTCCTCTACTAAAATTTTGGATTTTGAGTTTGATTCGAGGTAAACTGTTTTCTTTCATTTCGGGGGTTGAACGATCTAAAAAGCCTTTACTTAGTTGATGCTTATTGACTTTGGAATTTCAAGTTTTGACTTGTAAATGTTTTTATTTATCACTGTCGGAAGTATTTTAAATAGTGAATCGGGGCCGTAGTTCCCTACACAGTCGCCGTTGCGGAAACTAAATGATGAATGACCCGACGGACAGTTTTAATCCTCGCCGATTCCGTGGTTTTTATTGTTCAGACCTTTGATTGTTTTCGATGACTATGCTTTTTATTTTATCGAAATATTTTTTAACTAGCGGTCGGAGCATTAGTCTCCTGTATCACCGCTGTTTTGGAGGACATATGGAGAACGAGCCATTGGATAAGTTTAAATCCGTCAATTCCGTGGTTTTATTGGTTCGAACTTTTGCCTTGCGATGATTTTTTTCTTTTTGTTTTCGCTATCGGGATGTTGTTTGACAGTTGGTCGAAGTTATAGTCTCAAGCGACGCCACCATTTTGGAAACCTTGTTGTTTATCTTACCGATGCTGCGGATATCCTTATTTTATTTTTGCTGATCCGTAGTCTTAAAGTTTTCGATCGCCAAATTTTTCATTGGATTGTGGAAGCCGTAGTTTGATTGTTACCCGCCATTACGGCTCCTCAATGAACTAATTGCCTGATGCTTAGCTGTTCCATTCATCGATGGTTTGTCCTGACTTTCATCGATGTTTTCTTTTTTCTGTGGAACCCTTAGTCCATGTGACTTCCACCATTGTGGCTCCTTAGCAAGCTGACCATCCGATGTTATAGTTGTTCTGATCTCCGATGTGGCAGCTTTTAATGCTTTATTTCTCCGACGTTTTATGCTGACCTGGGATCCTTAGTCTTTTTGGTTTCCACCATTGCGGCGGCTTAGTGAACTAACCTTCTGACTTGTATTTTTTCCATTCACCATTGAGGATTTTTATCTGCCCGATGCTTAGTTTTCCCGTCGGTGAGGGTTTTTGTGTGTGTTTTTACATTATTTTATGGACGGCGGAGGTTTCAGATGCTTTTATCATTTTGGGGTTTTCGCGATAAGAGCGCAGTACAGGGCCTCACTTTTGATGATTAGTTTTGCTGTTAGTATGGTTTACGTTTTTTGAAAAGATGCAATCCGAATTAATGATGCATTTTTCATTTTAATTGCAGACAGACTTAGAAGATTCTCCAAACCCAGTTTGATGATTATTGTTGCGAAGAAGGACAAAGCAGAAGGGAGTTGGCTGAAAAGTGACAGGCAGAGATGTTCTGAGATCAATAGGATCTTAAAAAGGACAAATAAAAGACAAAGCAGAATCGATAGCAGCAAAGGCTCGGGCTTGGAAAAGGTTCATCAGTTACCGAGCTGGTCCCGTTTTATGAAGTACTCATAAGTCTTAATCCGAAATGTAATGCATTATATGAATCATGAGAACTCACAAAAGGACAAAATTGTGAGATTAAAAGGTTGGGGGAGCCCAAAGGTCACCCCGGGGGGGCATCCCAAGGGCTTTGCTGTTTTGTTTAAATATAGGAAAGTTAGAGGGAATATGAGACTTTTTCCCGGTTAGATTTGTGAGAACATGTTTTAAGAAGAACTATTTCCTTTTGCAATAGATAATTACAATTTTCCTGTTGGAGAAATCTTGGTGGAACTTTTTTAAATGTTGTGCTATGGATTTGTTGAAGAGGAACTATTTCGTTTTCAGCTTTGTGTCCATTAACTGTGAGATCGTTCTAACTTTTTGAACCTATGTTCTTGTTTGAATGTTCTCTAGTTTATTCTCTGAAATTTCCACTATGAGTAATGAATGTTTTTCATAAACAATGAGCTATCTTGTTGTTCATCTATCTTTTAATGTTCATGTGTTTTGAAATAAGTAACAGCTGTCTGTGATTTTTCTTAATGCATGCGCAGTAATACATTACTCATTAAATGATAATCTTGCTCCCTAGGGATAGGTTAGATAGTTAGTTTTAGTTTTCTTGTTGTGTGTGATTTAGATGCGAGAGAGTTTAGATGAGAGGTAAGAACCTGCACATCACATTGTGACCGCTCCTTGTATTCTCTATCAATCTGCATTCTTAGATAGGCACTTGCATATCATACTAAAAAACTAAAATATACACGGTGGACTGGGTCTTAACCGGTAAAACCCTTTATTTTGGTTACTTGACCTACGGTAGCTGGATTGTAAACCGGATGGATTCCCCATACCAAACGGGCTAGTTGGGAACATTTACTAGGGATAATCCCTTGCCGTTGTTGCCTGCGACTTTCCAGGCCTCAACAGGTCCACTAGTACCATTAGGTCCACTTGGCCTAATGGAGCCACCTATTTCAGTTACTAGAGTGTGGGGAACACTACTAGAGGTTAATTGCCACTTATTGCATGTGCATGCATCAGTTTGGGCACCTCCTGGGAGTCCTGGAACCAACCTCCATCAGTTAGGTGGATTTGGAACTAGTAAGTCTTAGTTAGCCCCCAGTTACATTCAATTAATTCACAATCAGTTAGCTAGCACTAGAAATGCATGGATAATGCATGGTTGCATGGGGAGGAGAGCTTTTCCTACCTACCACACTTAGTTGGACTGAGTTAACTAGTTGTAATTGATTGATTGTGTTGTTGGACATCAAGGAGTTGATCTATTGGACTCTGATATTGATTGGGAGACCATGAGTTAGAGATTCAGTTAGATACAGTCAAATCTACTTGGTAGATTCGAAATGCTCCCTAATGCATTCGAATTATTCCTATTTGTAACCTATTGTACATTGGATTTATTATTGTGAATGCTATTGTAAATTCCTGAGCAATACTTGTCTGTTTCTTGTGTGGTTTGTTTTGTTCAGTTTGTATCTTCAATATCCATTTACTGCAAACATTATTATAATTATATGTTTGAAGGTATAAATGGCATTCAAATTCTAATATGGTATCAGAGCCTTCTGAGGTAGGTTTCATGGTTGTTTCCCTCCATTGAACATCAGAAGCAATTGGGTTTCCACAGAAGTCCCCTATGAAAATTTGCTAGCTCTGAATTTATTTAGAGCAGCGGAGAGGGCATGACGGACCTTGAAAACATGTTCATGTCGAGATGAAAGCCATGATTCTAATAGTTCATATGTTTTAGTGTGTTATTGTAGTGAAATTACAGGTGCTACGTAGCTTGTGTGAAGTTTTTGCAGCCATTTATCCAGAGCAATTATGAGTTCTCAAACTCCTGAACCATGGGTCCTCACAACTTCAAATTATCTTGATTGGGGGATTGATATGAACCTTTCCTTACGCAAGCATGCTTATCACAGGATCATCCATGGATGGGAGTCTGAACCTCATCAGCCAGTAGAGAAAAACAAGTTTCTGAACCGTTGTGATGAAGCATTCGAGTACTTATGTACTTATATATCTGAGATCTCCTCTTCCACCTAGAAGGCTTGAGGACTCCCAAAGAAGACTGGGAAAAGCTTGATATATTGTTTAACAAAAAATATGAGCTTCAGGGACACATTCTAGAGAATGAATTGGTATCTTTACATCCCAACAGTTTCGAGACTATTGAGCAATTCTTTACTAAATTCAAGTCTCTAGTGCTCCAATGCAGACAGTGTGGAATAGAGCGGAAGGATGAGTAGAATGTCCTTTCCATACTAAAAAAACTAGGCTCTAAGTATTATGTATTTTTTTCCATATTTCATTCCAAGCAGGAAATATTTCTTGAGTGGAAGATTCCTTCATTAGATTATTTTTCTGAGTCCTTAATCAAGGAGCAAGACAAGTTGATTCGAATGGGAGTCATCAAGACCTCCAAAGATCAATCTTTCCTAGTTACTGGCTCTTCCAAAGTGCAAGAAAAGAGTAAATCAAAGAAGAAGGAACCAAAAGCAGTTGATTCGAAGCCTAAATAGAATCAACAAACTTTCGAAGCAGCCTCCGACTCTAAGAAGAAAAAGAAAAAGTGTTCATACTGTATGAGGGGTTTTCATCCAGAAGACTCGTGCATGAGGAAGACGCTCAACCAGATGAAATATCTATGTGTACAAAACAATATTTCCCTTCCACAAAGGCCAGTGATGTCAGATGATGAAGAGCATACTGAAGAAGATGAGATATGCTTCCATGCAAGCCTCTGTTCGTCGAAGGCTTATGTGATAGATTCTGGAGCATCCAACCACATGGTTGCTTCTAGAGAATCCTTCATCACCTTCCCTCTATCAAGAGGACCTAGCATTCATATGGGAGATGACTCTAAAATCCCATATGTCGAGATAGGTTCAAATAAAATACAACATGATGATTTCATGCCCTCTCCTACAGAAAAGCAAATTGTTGAAGATGAAGAAGAAGCAGATTTTTCTATACAGTCAATTGGAATGGAAGAAAGTCTCCTTGAAGTGACTCCTTCTCTTGTTGCTCCAGAAGTGTATGAGATCTCTGATATCTCATATCCTTACATGGCTGATCCAGAAGAAGACATTCGAATCTCTGTTTGTGAAGAAAAACACTCCTTCCATTCTTTGCAAAAATTCTCCAGTAATTCTTTAAATTTTGTGGATAATTTACCGATGATTGTTTTAAAAACGTTAGAGGAATTTGATTTCTCTATCTATAATAATGTTGCTGGTGTGAAGATAAGAAATACCATTGATATTCTGGAAATAATATCAGATTATAAGAGTGATCCATTCACTCTCATTATTCTAGAGCTTCCATTAAATTCCTATAGGATTGCATGCACCGAAACTCAGAATTTTGAAGAAGGAGAAAATTGTGCATCTACCGTCTCGGTGGAGCAAAATTTTGGATCTGATATGGATCTATTTGGATCTTATTTATTTTCTGATCTGATAATATTTGATTCGGGTTTTAATATTCAAGATCTTTCAGTTTTTCTTGTAACTTGTTTCATCAATTTTGGTGTGACAAATCAAGCACCGCAAGTCTCCTTCAATTTTGTTGTTGAGGATTCGATGTTAGTTCTCTCTTATGAGGTTGCTGATATTCTATTTTGTGAATTACTGGTTATTGCTGAAGCTATATCATATTATAGAGCTCAATCATTCTCTCTCCACAGTCTGAGGGCTTCTCCACCTATCCATTTGATCACATGCTCATCTCCTCACAAAACTAGTAAAGTTGGAGACATTTTGCTTTCACCTGGACACTTGCTCCTAACACTTGGGGCTGATTTTACCACTCACGGTTTGCTGTTCAATGCTGACATATATCACTTTATTGGTTTTTCCTCACATGGTTCGAATTCCCAAGAAACTTTGCTCTCTCATCAGTTGATTTTGGCTACTCTACATGGGTCCAGTTTTCACCATGCAGCTGTTTATATTTTTTATTCAGTTGAGTACATTGTTCTTCTTCCAAAGAAGAAGATTCCTCCAGCCATAAGAATTTGTTTGGATTCATAGGTTCACATGCACAGATTTAGGATGTTGCTGGACATAAGAACCTAAATATTACATACTATTGCAAATTACAGCAAAATATTTTTCAAGTTTTTAACTTGTATTTCCTGATTTTTGCTTATTTTGAGGGGGGGGTTTCCCATGAGGTTTTCCCCTGTTTCCTTGATTGTATTAAGCAACATATTTTATTCATGTCTCTTAGATTGTGTTTGGGTGACCTATGGTCTTGTTACCGGGGCCCACGGTTGTCCAAGTTAGGATTCAAGGGGGGTGTTAGGATTATTAATCCTTCCTAGACCATAATGTCTATTAGATTATATTTCCTAACTTATGAACCTTAATTAATTATTTGGGTCCACTAGTACCATTGGGTCCACTTGGCCTAATGGAGCCACCTAGTTCAGTTACTAGAGTGTGGGAACATTGCTAGAGGTTAACTACCACTTACTGCATGTGCATGCATTAGTTTGGGTGCCTCCTAGACCAATCCCTACATTTTAGGAGCAACTGGGAGTCTCGACACCAACCTCCATTAGTTAGGTGGAGTTGGAACTAGTAAGTATTAGTTAGCCCCCAGTTAACTAGTTGTAACTGATTGATTGAGTTGTTGGACATTAGGGATTTGATCTATTGGACTCCGATATTGATTGGGAGACCATGAGTTAGAGATTCAGTTAGATACAGTTAGATCCACTTGGTAGATTCGAATTGCTCCCTAATGCATTCAAATTCTTCCTATTTGTAACCTATTGTACATTGGATTTATTATTGTGAATGATATTGTAAATTCCTGAGCAATACTTGTCCGTTTCCTGTGTGGTTTGTTTTGTTCAGTTTGTGTCTTCATTCTCCATTTGCTGTAAACATTATTAGAACTATCTTCTTGAAGATCTAAATGGCATTCAAATTCTAATACATTGAAAGATTCTCCAAGGTTGCACATTCCATCACTTCTTTGAAAATAAAGTGGATGAGGTTTGAATGGACACCAAGGTGTGAAGAAAGTTTCCAGCACTTGATGAATCTTCTCACAAGTGCACCCGTTTTGAAAATTGCGGACCCAGAGAAAGATTTTGTGGTGTGTACTGATGCATATGGTCAAGGACTTGGAGGAGTTCTTATGCAAGACAACCACGTGGTATGCTATGAGTCAAGGAAGTTGAAGGATCATGAGAAAAACTATGCTACTAATGATCTAGAACTTGTAGCCATAGTACATGCTCTCAAGATGTGGCGGAATTATTTAATGGGAAAAAAATTGAGTTAAGGACATACCACTATGGTCTGAAGTATTTGTTTGATCAACCAACTCTAAATGCTAGGAAAGCTAGATGGATGGAGTTTTTATGTGAGTTTGATTTTGAAAGCAAACACATAAAAGGAAAAGAAAACAAAGTGGTTGATGCACTCAGTAGGAAGGTGCATGAAATGCACTTGGCATCTCTTAGTATTTGCCAATCAGATTTGAGACAACAGATTGTTAATCATACTGTTGAAGATGAAATGTATGTGTAGATAAAGGACAAATTGCAGTAGAAAAGTATTGAGAAGGGGTATGAGGGATATAAATTGGAAGAAGATGGAATTCTTACTTATAAAAACAAAATTTATATTCCAAATGTAGCAGACTTGAGGAGAATTGTTATGGATGAGATCCATCAAGCTCCATATTCTGGTCACCCAAGATATCAGAAAACAGTTGCTACAGCCAGGAAGCAATATTTTTTGCCAGGAATGAAGAAGGACATTACTGAGTATATTTCAAAGTGCATGAAATGTCAGTAGGTGAAGGTTGAGCATCAACACCCAGCAAGGTTATTGTAGCCTTTGCTAGTTCCAGAATGGAAATGGGAAGTTGTTTCCATGGATTTCATTATAGGATTGCCAATGAATTGGAGGAAACATGATCCCATCATAGTTGTGGTGGACAAGTTGACAAAGGAAACACATTTTATACCAGTTAATTCCACATATAAAGCTGATGCCATTGAAAATACCTCCATGAAGGATATTTTCAGAGTGCATAGATTGCCTAAGGAAATAGTCTCTGACAAGGATTCCAAGTTGACCTCCAATTTTTGGAAGGGTCTGTTTGCATATTTGGGTACCAAGTTGAACTTTAGCACTGCCTACCATCCTTAGACTGATGGACAGACATAGAGAGTGAATCAAGTGATTGAATACATGCTTCACATGTATGTGATGGATAAACCAACCAAGTGGGAAGATTATTTACACTTGGTAGAGTTTTCTTATAACAATGGACAACAAGCAGCCTTGGGGATGAGTCCTTATGAAGATTTGTATGGAAGTAAGTGTAGGACACCAATGACATGGGACAATCCAGTGAACATGATTGTGCTTGGTCCAAAATTACTCAAGGAAATGGAGCAATAGGTTACAAAGATCAGGAAGAACCTGAAAGCAGCCCAAGATAGACAGAAAATCTATGCAGACAAGCATAGAATGCATAAAGAGTTTAGTGTCATGGATCATGTTTACCTCAGAGTGAGGGCAAGGAAGAGTTCTTTGAAGCTTGGAAGTTGTGCCAAGCTGTCACCTAGATAATGTGGGTCATTTGAAGTGCTTGAAAGAATAGGGCCAGTTGCATATAGACTTGCATTACCTGTTAGCACTAGAGCTCATGATGTTTTTCATGTTTCTTTGCTTAGGAAATATGTACATGATCCTAACCATGTGATAAATTGGGGTGTGATTCAGGTGGAACCTGAGGGAGAGTTCCAAACATAACCATTGCGCATCCTTGATAGGAAGGTCACAGTGCTCCGTAATCGAGTCGTTGGACAGGTGAAGATGTAGTGGGAGCACTACGGTCTCGAAGAGGCTATGTGGGAATTGGAGCATTCCATGCAATTGTCACATCCATTTTTGTTCAATTTTGTAAAGCATTAAGGACAGTGTTGTTGTAAGGGGGAGGGGAATGTAATACCCCAGTTTTGACCCCAAGGGGGAGGGGAATGTGTGCCCTGATGTTGACCCCATGGTATTTGAATTGTAAATGATGTATGTATTGTACGATAATCATGGCAAGGAGATCAAGGCCAAGGCCCTGCCATTGATTTGGTATTTTGTACATAGGTGATCAAGGTTGATGCATATGGTTTAGTGTGTTGGTCATGCACAGTATGTTTTGAATATCATGTAAATGTATAAATTAATAAATACCACAACTAGACATGGGACTGCAACGTGAAAGATATGGGGGCATGATTTCACAAGGAATAGGGAGGGGAGTTAGTCAAACCCCCCTGAGCCAATAGGGTGTGACCAGATGTCAATGGAAAAACCCATGAACCCTCAGCTACCTTTTTGTCCTATGTCCTCAATCATTCAATTCTTCCAAAAGTTGCTTGAGGTAGTTAATGCCTTAGGCATAGAAAAGCATGGCAGTTTATTTGTCTATCTAAGAAAACCTACAAGTCTATAGTCTGGGAAGCCGCATTCTTGTTTATGATGCAAGGAAGCACGTGATGCGTGTTAGTCCATCCTTTCCCTCGGTCGGGAAAGAGTTTTGTTGTTGTTCCTCATTGGGGAAGGGCACCATTCGTTAATTCACAGTTATGCATTGTTCATCATCCAGAGTCGCAGGGTGTTTTTGGTTTTAATAGAATGATGTTACGCATTTTTGCAAGTAATTCCCTTTGCTGAGAAATTGGTTGATGTGTTGCAGCGTTATCTTGAACTACAGATTGGTAGGAGAACCTATTTTTCTCTGTGTTATAGAGTGAAGCTTGTGTGGCTGTGTTTTCCTTGCCAATGGTTATGATGTGCATCCCTGTTTTGGTCTGAAGACTTATGAGTGAAAGAGGCCCAGAATTGGATGATAAACCTAGTGAAGAGAGGAACCTCACAGACAGATTGAGAGGCTGGACAATCCTTTCCGCACACCCTGAAGAGCACTAGAAGGGAAGGAATGGACTAAGGGAACTGTGTAGTAGTGAAGGGAATACATCCTTGTGTTGGGTGGTGTAAGTACTGTGGAGGCCAAGCTAGATCTTGTGTAGGTGTCCATAGCTCTGTGGTTAAGCTCACTACATTAGAAATTCTACCTTTCCATTTCTTTAGTAGTATCAGAAACCCAACTGTAGGATGGTTTGACTGTGTTTTGGTGTGTGTGAGTCATTTCCTTAGTAGCTTGTGAAACCCAATTGTATATTGGCTTAGATTGACAATCTTTGAAACCCAAATATGTGTTGGCTTAACTATGTGTGTTATGATCTGGTTGTGTGTAAGTCTATTGTTCCCCATTTCCTTATGCAAATCATGCCCAGCTCAGGGTGGTAGTTGTGTTGAGAGATTGATGAACACAAATGGCCTATGTTGGGTGGAACGTTGCAGCCACATAACTAGTTGCAGGACATCTCCATCATCAAGATAAGTATTAATTTTCCTTATTGTTTATGCATTGTAGTTGCTTATGAATGAATGACTGAATGACTGAATGAATGAACATGATGAATTTTCATGTTCATGTTGAATACTTGTTGATGACTAAGTAAAGGTTTACTTGTGTATGTTTCCCTGCATTTTAATCCTATATATGCCTTGTATGTTTTTATTTATTTATTCCTAAGTCCATGGAGGCTGGAAGCCAGTTACAGAGTCAGAATGATTCTAAATTAGCATTTCCTCCCCTTGAAATCTGCCTAGGGAAGGAGAAAAATGGAAAAGAGCAGTTGAAACAAGGTAGAAGGATGGTTTTTCGATTCCTGGGATCTGCCTGCGGAAGGCGGAAAGCGGAAGCGAAAAAGTGCAGAAAAGTTCTAAGGTAAGGTTAACTTTTCGATTTCTGAAGTCTGAGGTCGGAAGATGGAAGTCAAAAGTGCAGAAAAGGATAGGGTCCAAAGCTAAGTTCTCGGTTCCGGAGTTCTGCACTAGAGGGCGGAAAGGAGGAATACGGAAGGTGTAACCATGGATAAAGGTTTCCATCGTTGGTTAGTCTTCTAATTTTTGAGTTCTACGTGGAACAATGGAAAGGTGGAAGACGAGAAAGTGGTCCAATTTTTCCGTCAAATGTTGGTTATCTAATTTCCAAGTTTTGGGCGGAATGACAAAAAGGAGGAAGGTGGAAAGGCGGTTTGATGTTTCCGTCGATTGTTGAGTTCCGATTTTTGAGTTTCAGGCAGAACAACGAAAAGGCGAAAGGTAGAATATGGCTGAGTATTCCATCGAGAATATGTTTGTCTGACTTTCAAGTTCCAAAGGTGGAAGGTGGAATGTGAGATGAATATCTCCTTCGCACATTGTGCTCCTAGTTCTCGTATTTCGCAGCAGAAAGGAAAAAGGGGGAGTGTGGAATCGACAGATTCAGTACAGAAAAGGTGTTTTCGATCATAGAAGAGATTTGTGAAGGGAGGAACGATTGCTACAGTGGTTTCTAATCTTGAGAATGAAGGCAGAACAATGTGTTCACATCCATGCCTTGTGTTTTGAAAGGAGAACAAGGATTCTTGAAGTAAAATTTTTAATTATCCGCTTTATGGGGTATGGGGACGTTACAGATACATTTTTTATGAAGTATGGAAGTACATTTTGTACCATTTTTTCCAAAGGAAACCACTTGATACATTGTGTTTGTTTATCAGATGCAAAGCAATGAAGATACCCTTATAGACATTTATTCACAATCCTAATTTTCCCATTGGATTAAGGATGGTAAGTGGATCTCTAAGCTAATTGAGTACCCAAACAAGAAAAAATTTCCTTGCAAAAACTACTAGTGAAAATTGGATCTCTATAACTTAAATAATCTTTGGGATTCTATGTGGTTTCTAAATTGTTTCCATGAATGTTGTAGCTATTATACCTGCTTTAAAAGGATGAGAAAGAAAGCATAAATGGGAATACTTATGAGATGATCCACTACTATCATGATAGCATTCATTATTTTCAACTTTGGCCAACCCGTGATAAAAATCCATTTAGACCTCTTCCCAATGCTAACTTGTATGGATAATGGTTATACAAGACTTAGTGTCATTATTGTATCTCCCTTATTTTGTTGGAAAACCAAACATTATGCTACAAACTTTTGGACATCAATTTTAATACCTTCCCATAAAACATCCTTCTTGATCATGTGGTAAATTTTCAAGAACCTTTAATCACCTCCTATAGGAGAAGTGTGCAAGTCGAAAATGACGTTTTGTATGAATTCATAATTCTTACATAAATATAGTTAATTTGGGTACCATAGTGAATCATTCTTCCACACAGATTTATCCAATGTAGTAGGGTCTTCTTATAGTTATTGAATTATATTACAGGCCTTCTAATCAAGCTTCCATTTTACCCTTGCTTCTTCCACCCAATCAAATCATGGAATGGAAATAGCACAAAGTAATCCCTCTATGTGTTATTATTTCCTTAAAAGTATGTATGGAAGAAGGTGTAGGACACCAGTGACATGGGACAATCCAGTGAACATGATTGTGCTTGGTCCATAATTGCTCAAGGAAATGGAGCAAGAGGTTGCAAAGATCAGGTAGAACCTGAAAGCAGCTCAAGATAGACAGAAAAGCTATGCAAACAAGCATAGAGTGCATAGAGAGTTCAATGTTGGGGATCATGTTTACCTCAGAGTGAGGGGAAGGAAGAGTTCCTTGAAGCTTGGAAGTTGTGCCAAGTTGTCACCTAGATACTGTGGGTCTTTTGAAGTGCTTGAAAGAATAGGGCTAGCTGCATATAGACTTGCATTACTTGCTAGCACTAGATCTCTGGATGTTTTTCATGTTTCTTTGTTTAAGAAATATGTACATGATCCTAACCATGCAATAAATTGGGATGTGATTCAGGTGGAACCCAAGGGAGAGTTCCAAACCGAACCATTGCGCATCCTCAACAGGAAGGTCACAGTGCTCCAAAATTGAGTCATTGGACAGGTGAAGGTGTAGTGAGAGAACTACGGTCTTGAAGAGTCTACGTGGGACCTGGAGGATTCCATTCAATTGTCACATCCATTTTTGTTCAATTTTGTAAATCACTGAGGACAGTGCTATTGTAAGGGGGAGGGGAATGTAAAACCCCAGTTTAGACCCGAAGGGGGAGGGGAATGTGTGCCCTGGTTTTGACCCCATGGTATTTGAATTGTAAATGATGTATGTATTGTATGATAATCATGGCAAGGAGATCAAGGCTAAGGCCCTGCCATTGCTTTGGTATTTTGTGTATAGGTGATCAAGGTTGATGCATATGGTTTAGTGTGCTAGTCATGCATAGTATGTTTTGAATATCATCTAAATGTACAATTTAATAACTACCACAACTAGCTATGGGACTGCAACGTGAAAGAGACGGGGGAATGATTTCACAAGGAATAGGGAGGGGAGTTAGTCAAACCCCCCTGAGCCAATAGGGTGTGACCATATGTCAATGGGGAAACCCATGAACCCTCAACTAACTTTTTTCCCTCTTTCCTCAATCATTCAATTCTTCTAGAAGTTGGTTGAAGCAGTTAATGTCTTGGGCATAACAAGGCATGGCAACTTTTTTGTGTGTCTGAGTAAACCTGCAAGTTTGCAGTCTGGGAAGCCACATTCTTGCTTTTGACGCAAGGAAGCACATGATGTGTGCCAGTCCATCCTTTCCCTCAGTCGGGAAAGAGTTTTGTTGTTGTTCGTTGTTGGCACCATTCGTTCATTCACGGTTATGCATTATTCATCAGCCAGAGTCCCAGAGCATTTTTGGTTTTAACAGATTGATGCTACGCATTTCTGCAAGTAATTCCCTTTGCTGAGAAATTGGTTGATGTGTTGCAGCATTATCCTAAACCATAGATTGGTAGGAGACCCTGTTTTTCTCTATGTTATAGAGTGAAGCCTGTGTGGCTTTGTTTTCCTTGTGGATGGTTGTGATGTGCATCCCTAATTTAGTCTGAAGAATTATGAGTGGAAGAGGCCTAGAATCGGCTGATAAACCTAGTGAAGAGAGGAGCCTCACAGATAGATCAAGAGGGGCTAGCCAATTCTTTCTGCACACCCTGAAGAGCACTGGAATGGAAGGTATGGCCTGAGGGAACTATGTAGTAGTGAAGGGAATACTTCCATGTGTTGGGTGGTGTAGGTACTGTGGAGGCCAATCCAGATCTTGTGTAGGTGTCCATAGCTCTGTGGTTGAGCTCACTAGTTTAGAAATTCTACCTTTCCATTTCCTTAGCAGTCTGAGCAACCCAACTGTAGGTTGGGTTGACTGTGTTTTGATGTGTGTGAGTCATTTCCTTAGTATCCTATGAAACCCAATTGTATATTGGCTTGGATTGATAGTCTATGAAACCCAACTGTGTGTTGGATTGACTGTGTGTTATGATCTGGCTGTGTGTAAGTCTGTTGTTCCCTAGTTCCCGGTGGAAATCATGCCCAGCTCGAGGGTGGCAATTTTGTTGAGAGATTGATGAACACAACTGGCCTATGGTTGGGTGGAATGTTGCAGCCATATAGCTAGTTCCAGGACATCTCCACCATCAAGATAAGTATTCATTGTCCTTCTTGTTTATGCATTGTAGTTGCTTATTAATGAATGACTGAATGAATGAATATGATGAATTGCTATGTTCATGTCTAATTCCTGTTGATGATTAAGTAGAGGTTTACTTGTGTATGGTTCCCTACATTTTACTCCTATATATGTCGTGCATGTTTTTATGCATTTTTTCCCAAGTCCATGGAAGTTGGAATCCTGTTACAGAGTCAGAATGATTCTGAATTAGTGTTTCCGCCCCTTGAAATTTGCTTGGGGAAGGCAGAAGGTGGAAACTAGAAAAGAGCAATTGAAACAAGGCATAAGGATGGTTTTTCGATTCCTGAGATCTGTTTGTGGAAGGTGGAAAGCAGAAGCGAAAAAGTGCAGAAAATTTCTAAGGTAAGGTTAACTTTTCGATTTCCAAAGTCCGACGTCGGAAGGTGGAAGTTGGAGGTGCAGAAAAGGCTAGGGTTGAAAGCTAAGTTTCCTAGTTCCCGAGTTCCACACTAGAGGGCAGAAAGGCAGAATGCAAAATGCGAAACCATGGATAAAGGTTTCCATCGTTGGTTAGTCTTCCGATTTTCGAGTTCCATGCAGAACGGCGGAAGGTAGAAAAGTGGTCCAATGTTTCCGTCGAACGTTGGTTATCCGAATTCTGAGTTTTGGGCGGAAAAAGGGAAAGGCGGAAGGCAGAAAAGTGGTCCAATGTTTCCGTCGAATGTTGGTTATCCAATTTATGAGTTTCGGGTGGAACAATAGAAAGGAGGAAGGAAGAAAGGTGGTTAGTTGTTTTCGTTGATTGTTGAGTTCCGATTTTCGAGTTCCGCGCAGAACAACGAAAAGGTTGAAGGTGGAATATGGCCGAGTATTCCGCCGAGAAGGTGTTTGTCTGACTTCCGAGTTTCGAAGGCGGAAGGCGGAAGGGAGAAAGGTGGAACGTGAGATGAATATCTCTGTCGCATGTTGAAGAAGAAAAAGGCGGAAAGGCGGAAAGGGGGGTGTAGAGGGAAATGTGTGGAATTCACAAATTCAGTGTGGAAAAGGTGTTTTCGGTCACAGAATGGATCTATGAAGGGATGAACAATTATTATAGTGGTTCGTAAGCCTAAGAATGAAGGAAAAACATTGTGTTAACATCCATGCCCTGTGTTTTGAAAGGAGAACAAGGATTCTTGAAGTACAATTTTTAATAATTCCACATTATGGGGTATGCGGACGTTACAGATACATTTTTTATGAAGTATGGAAGGACATGTTGTACCATTTTTTCCGAAGGAAACCACTTGTTCCATTGTGTTTTTTATTGGATGCAGAGCAATGAAGATACAATTATAGACATTTATTCACAATCTTAATTTTCCCATTGGATTAAGGATGACAAGTGGATCTCTAAGCTAATTGAGTACCCAAACAAGATACATTTCCTTACAAAAACTACTAGTGAAAATTGGATCTCTATAACTTAAATAATCCTTGGGATTCTATGTAGCTTCTAAATTGTTTCCATGAATGTTGTAGCTATTATACCTACTTTAAAAGGATGAGAAAGAAAGCATAAATGGGCATACTTGTGAGACGATCCACTACTATCATGATAACATTCTTTCCTTTCAAATTTGGTCAACCCGTGATAAAAATCCATTTAGACCTCTTCCCAATGCTAACTTGTATGGCTAATGGTTATATAAGACCTAGTGTCATTATTTTATCTCCCTTATTTTGTTGGCAAACCAAACATTCTGCTACAAACTTTTGGACATCAATTTTAAGACCTTCCCATAAAACATCATTCTTGATCATGTGATAAATTTTCAAGAACCTTGAATCACCTCCTATAGGAGAAGTGTGCAAATCCAAAACGACCTTTTGTATGAATTCATAATACTTACATAAATATAGTCAATTTGGGTACCATAGTGAATCATTCTTCCACACAGATTTATCCAATGTAGTAGGGTCTTCTTATAGTTGTTGAATTATATTGCATTCCTTTTAATCATGCTTCCATTTTATCCTTGCTTCTTCCACCCAATCAAATCATGGAATGGAAATAGCACAAACTAATCCCTCTATGTATTCTTCTTTCCTTAAAAGTACGTATGCCACCATATTATGTTTTCCTTTTCTATAGATAATTCCAAAGTCATAGCCTAGCATCTTTGTAATCCATTTTTGTCAATTCTCGGATGCTAGCTCAAGAAGGTACCTACAATATGAATCATGGCCGCCAAATCATGTACACTACGAATCCATGAAGTATATAAGATGCTTAGTCATAGCCATGATAAATATACATAGTGGATCCACGTCAAAATAGACCATAGCAATAAGCATATACATAGTGGATCTATTTTTCACTATATCTCAAGAGAATAACTAGAACTAAGGTGAGTACAAATTGGTTCTTCATATGGTACCAATGTTATATAGTGTATGGTATAATCTTGCACAACTTAAGCAATAGTAAATGAGGTAGTGTTATTATGGCCCAAGGTCTTCCATCCAAACCATTGATATGTATGTGTCCATACCATGTGAATAGATGATATGAAGTCAAACATGGGGAACACTATTTGTTTAGCAATCGTTGACCTTAATAAACACGAGACAACCCACCTATAATGATAATGGGAGTCAAGGTACTTAGTACATTCTAGCAAGTGTGAATAGATGTGTTGGAGTCAAATACTTGTAGAATCTATCAAGCATGGGAAATTAGTGTATTCCCACTATCAATAGTGAGGGGATTTGACGTTGATACTGCAAGCCCCAACATACTAAAAGGTCTCTAAATCCCATTACCAAAGTAAAATGAGTTGAAGTATATGGGAAAATATTCGTTGGTGTTAGAAAAATAGGACCGCAGAGCAATAACAATTATACAGTTAAATCAATAAACAAGATGCAAAAACACATTAAACATTACAGAGAGACATAGATATAACGTGGTTCACCCAAACGATGGGCTACGTCCACAAACAAATTTGCCAGTCCTTTTATTTCAGTCCAGAAAGATGAAGGGATACACCCTGCAGCAAAACCACTGCACTTCCTCTTCACACTCTCACAGTCTCTCTTCCAGTACAATACAGTACCCACATCCAGTACAATATAGTACACATATCCAGTACCATACAGTACCCAGTACTATACAATGCAATTTACAATGGAGCCTCCTCAAGCCTTATAAAGGCTTAACCACATGCAAAACCATGGGACAATACCATGGGCTACAACAAAACCATATGCCCAAACCATGTGCTAGACCTAACCACCTTTGACTCAATCCCGAGTCAAGGTTAACACATGCAATACCATGGGACAATACCATGGGCTACAACAAACCATGTGCCCAAACCATGTGCTAGACCTAACCACCTTTGACTCAATCCGGAGTCAAGGTTAACCCTAACAGTTGGAAGGGAAGAATTTAGGCATACCCCAACAACTAACATGAGAAAATATCAGGAACAAATTTATTTTGGAAAGATCTTGGTCGAAGTTGTGTAGAGACATACCATGGAGTACATCTCCTTCATGCATCAGATGTAAATAGTGCATGAAAGAGACCCTATGAGCAAAAAATGATAATGGAAGTCATTGAAAAATGTGAGGGCTTCCATTGAAGATTAAAATGGAATCCAAGGTACAACATGAATGCTAAACTGTGAATAAAGGACTTGTCAAACTTTATGGGAAACCACACAATCATCGACCAATGATCAGATGTCATGCACCGAGTGCAAGTTGAATTGTCAATGATGGAAATAGGGATAGGTTGCTACTACTCTAGGCCAACATCTCAGAGAAATGTATCATTATCAATGAGAAATAGCCCTCCAGTGAGAAGTCAATGGAGACCTTCCACACTAGTAGGAGTATGAACACTAGTTATGGTGAAATAGACGAAGAGGACTTGACAACAATGAAGGACATCTGCATGGTAAAGGAAATTGAGGAATGGTTGACACATGCTTAAGACAACCCTTGAACATTAGCATGACACAATGGTGACTTGGGTAGCATTATACATAAAGGGAACACTAATATAAATTTGTGATGCAAGGGGCATTAACAAAATCTCCATAATAATTGGAAGAGTAACCAATTGAAGGAGTATAAACCTTGAGATCATGGGTCGACCCCTAAGGAAATACTAAAAACCTAACTTGCTGAGAAGACTCAAGACTAGTTGTTTGTTTAAGGGTGCATAACCAACTTGCTTCCAAAAAATGATAATAGAGATCTAACATTCCCCCCCCCCTCTCTTTTATTTATTTATTTATAAATATTTGATTTTTTTGTCTTTTCATGTTAGCAAAGTTTGAAAAGGAATAAAAGAATGATATATTATAGTGGAAGAAACGAGTGTCACAAGGCATGTAGCTATGTTCCAAGCGCATGGAATATACTTATGCAAAGCAAAATGCAAAAAAAGTGCTCGGAAAGAGGTGGACACTCATCAACATGTTTCTTCCAAGGACATAATCCAATGCAAATGTAATGGATGCAAGTGATGAGTGACAGAATGAATGCAATGGCAAAATGAAAGTTGTAGTGAAGCATAGGAATAAGTGTGCAAATAGTAGTGAGCAAAGGCAAATGGATAATGAACAAAAACATGATCCTTACAGGGAATGGAAAGGGAAAGAGAGGAATGAGGATTCTTCTCAAAAGTCATTCTAAAACTAAAAATGCTCCTTATCCTATGAGAAAAAATCAGCATGGACACCAAAATGGAAAGAGCACGCAAACTATAGTGTCCCATGTTAGGTACGATCTTCTGTCAGACTAGTGCAAAATGTAGATAAGAAGGTTGATGCACCAATATCCAACATGTTCAATCCTATGGAAAATATAGGTGAAAGAGAACATAACAAAGGGGAGTCCTAAACCTATATGTCATTTTATGAATATACTTGACCAGATCAAACAATGTGCAAAGCATGATCCTTAAGAAAGAAGGAATCTAGGTTAAAACCTTGTATCCAAGAAACACCAATACCATGATCATATCTAAAAAAATCTAAAAAGAAAGATATGATACAAGTTACTTTCATAAGGGTATTTTCAATTTCAATGTCTTAGACTATATTCGTTCCCAAGGCAGAGTCTACCAATGAAGACTCAAGAATACCAAGATTTGAGGACCTATAATAAACCAGATCAAACTAATGAGGAACATCGAAGTTGACAATAACAATAAAGTCTACATGAATAGACTCTTCATCATGGGAGTCTAAGAATTGGCTAAAAGAATTAGACTTGTTAGGAACACCAACTTGTAGCTTAATTGAAGAGTCCAAAGACTAAAAAATGCCATTGTTTGAGGATTCACAAACATTGAGATCAGACTTAAAAGGAAAATTGGGGTTGGATTTTATCGCAACCGAGTTCAATCCATGGAGATGATTTGGAAAATACATAACTATGCATAGTTTCTAGGAAAGCTTCATTTGAGGGAAGAACATAATCCCAAAGAGAAAATATGTTGGAACATTCACTTTGACAAATAGGGGCGAGAACATGCTCCATTGCCCCCATTGGATAAATCACCTAGTTAATTGTTGGAACCAAGTCCCAAGAAGATGAGAATGATTTGAGAGGCTCCTTCTTAGTAGCAATTTGACACAAGGGATGTGAACCCACATAATTCACCTATGGCCTAAGGGTAGTACCTACCAAAACATTAGAAACTGAAAAAATGGGACACTTGGTCTAAGGTCAAGTGAAGAGGAGGATCGATAAATGCAAGCTGGTCAATAGTGGCAATGCTTATAGTGTAAAGGAAATGCATTACAAGACGGAAATTAGACACCATAACATTCATAACATATGTATAATCATGCCCAAGGAACATATTGAATTTCAATGGGCCCTCCATAACAATAAAATAGACTTATATTGTCTTCCCATCTAATGTTATAGGAAATTGAGGAAGAAACCTCAAAGTTTCACTAGATCTTATATCAAAGGGAATCAATGGACTAGAAATCGACACAAAGTTGGGAGGATTAAAATCCTTCCTGCAAGCATATGTAAATAAAATACTAACCGAGACTCCTTTATCTACAATACATTGAAAAAACATTTGATGTTTAACTTGAACCTTAATTTAGAAGGGTGTAAAACAAGGAAGGTGAGGCCCAACTAGACTATTCCAATCAAAGGAAGCAATCCTAGATCTTGGAGGCGGCTCACTTGCAATGAACAAAGTACCCCATTGTCCATAGGGTTCTAAACTAGCAGTAAATAAGACACAAGTGTTAGTCACATCATTCTTAAAAGGAAGGGTGGGATTGATTAAATATTTCATCAATTCAACCACTTCAATTTGGCAGTCTCGGAGGGAAGAGTGGGATAAATCAAATAATGTATCATTTCAAACACTTCAATATTGGAACTCTTTGAATGAAGAGTGGGATCAATAAAAAATTGCATTGAATTGACCACTTTATCAACCAAAGGTTGAATGGGCAACTAGGAAATTGTAGGTTTTTTAGGAGCATAATATCCTTAAGACATGAACCATACTCTTTGTGCCTCTTGAATAATAGAGCATATATGAGTAAATTGATCTCTCTTGAAAAGCTTGCTATGGAACTTAGGATTGTGTATTATTCATATATGTTTCTTAAATACCCCAACATGACTTGCATTTGCTGGTTGTTTTCCCCCAGCGTGACTTGCAACAACTGGTTTCTTTCCCCCATCATGAGTTGTAGCAATCAGTTTCTTGCCTCATCCTGACTTGAAGTAGCTGGTTGCATGTATCAAGTATGACTTATAGTGACTGACAAATTTCCCCTAGCATATCTTCATTGGTTTGGGAATTGCCCCTAGCATAACTTTCATTGGTTGGTGGCATGCCCCCTTGTCTTCACGTATTCTTCTTATTCTTCCTCTTTCTATTTCTTTTATACTTTTGATCAGTATGAGATAGCCTTTCACCATATGAGCTAGAAGTAAGAGGAAAATATTTCACTAGAAAATAAGGCAAAGTGTTTTGATGATATTGACATTTAGGGATTATTTAAAAAGCGTTGGGAGCATTTAGGACATTTGGAGTGGAAAACAACCAAAACCGAAAACTCCACAATGATTCTAGGAATATTTAAGGTGGCCATCAAGGGAGCACCGACATTTCCAATGAAAGGAAAACCACAATGTTCTCTTTGCATAGAGGTCCCTTAGCTAGTTTCTTGAGGAACTTTAGCCATATCCTCCACTTTAAAGGAAAACCTCTAGGGCCTTATAATGGGTCAAAAAATTACAATCAACACACCCTCTAAATGACTCTAAAAGATACATCCATTCAAACTCACTCTCCCAAAAACAAACCAGGGTGGTTAGGTATTGAGTTCAATGAATAAAGAGTTGAACATGGGCCTTTTGAAGGTCATCCCAGTATGAAGAAGGCCCAAGTCCAACCAATGAAGGTGTGAAATATTTTTACAGTAACCCTAATGTAACAATCACCTAAGGTGCAAGTACCCTTGTGAAAATGGGCACTGTAATACCCTCTAGTTTATCCCCTGGACATATTATTGTTGTTGTTATGTTGGAAATAGTTACACAAGGTGCCTGAAATATGGTTTGCATATTATTATTATTTAATTCTGTTGAACCTATAAAATAATTAATAAAATAAAAACAACCGAACGATCGATGCCACAAAAGAGAGTATGAGGAACCATGATGTTATGGGAAAGAGGTTGTGGAAAAGTGTTTACCTATGTGTGTTGAGCCTATGTTGATGTTGTACACCCTTCTTATGTACTTAATGGACCCTCTTGGCTATGTACTCTCATGTGTTATGTTACTCCTTGGTTTTATTTACCTTGAGATTTATTTTTATTTGAGGATTGGAGTCCCTCTCTCACCTTGTGCACCCTCTTGAGTTGGATTAGTTTTCCTTTTGGGGTATCCACTTGATGTGTAACTCCTATTTTCTATTTTTGGAATGTATCTCTCATGCTTGTGTCCCTCTTTCTCCCAATTCGAATTGCTCATGAAGGAATTTGATTTGCTTGTGTTGGAAGACACACTTGTGTGTTGGTTCATGCTTTTTCTCTTGTGCTTTTGTTTGGCACTTGTGGTTGGATTTTTCTGCTCTTGGTATGATATCCTTGATAATATTTTGCCCAATCTAATTTACTCTCGAGCCACTGGTATTTTTCCTGGAGCTAGTGGAATTTCCCTGGATTGGAAGTGCTTCTTGCAATTGGATTGTGGTTGGATTGTTGTCCTGGAGCCACTGGAATTGCCTTGGACTGGAAGTACAGGTCATAGTTGCCATGGGGTTATGGTTGGACTGATTTCTTGAGAGAATTTGTGGTTGAGTGATCCCTTGCTTGTGGCATCATGTTTTCGGTTCCGGGGTAACTATTGCAAAGTGATTTTTGGCTTGCAATGTGTTTGTGGCTGGGTTGAACGTGGCACGATCGATTATGATTGTGTATTTGGAAGATATAAGTGTTTTATCTCATGTTTACTTAATTTATTTGGCTATGATATGATTTATTTATGGATGCAATTTAAATTTTTGATGAAATGTATGAGCTATTTGTGGAAGAAATTTCTCATGGAATTCAATCTATTTATGCAAGTAAATTTTGTGAAGGAATTGGAAACTAGTTTTTGGGATTTTGTGCACAAATTGTTTGAGGAAATGATTCTTTGGAACCTCTGCTATAAAACTGATATTTCTGACCTTGTTCATTATATAATGTGTATTTTTATGGTATAGTAGCCTCGAAATGGTTTAAGACACTTCTCTTTGATGCTTCTACGTTTTATTTGAAAACTAGTTCTTCGATTGGTTGTTTTGCATAGTTTGGAGACTTGGCACATGAAGTGTTTGTAAAAATAATGAGTGTTATTTGTTGAGCATGGTTGTCATTGATGACAAAGCCATTAATGAAAAAGGATTGATAAGGGTTGATGACATGGTATTTTGGGCATTGGATCCCATTCATCGTTGTTCTGTGCTTTGAAGCACTAGGTAGTCCAAATGACCCATTCTGTGGTCATTTGTTGTGACTTGTTGAGGTCATGAAGCCCACACACATGATAGCTTGATGGTCCATGCTACCACTTGATTATGTGCTTGAATACCATTATGGATCCCTTTGTACCTTGATGACATAATATTGATGATGTGGAAAAATCACTTGGAGAAATACAAGTGAAGGTTTGGGTCTTATACACATGGTGGGATTTTGGACCTTGACATTTGTATTTGACTATCACGAATGTACTCGTGTTTGATATGAAGGTAACTTGAGCCCATTCCTTGTGCTTGATGAATATGATGTTTAAGCCCTTATATCCTTGATGGTGATGATCATAAGGAAATGAAGCCTTTGGTAATGGCATATATTGTTGTTGAAGTCCATATCAAGAGAAAATACTCATTGTACAATGAATTTGAAAAATGAGGATGTGGAACTAGTTTAAATAAACTCCTTGCAAATAGAACTAATGGTGAAGTCGGATCACAAGATGTTTTTAATAAAAAATTAAATCAAATGCAAATTCATCTCAATAGTCTTAAAAAATATATCTAGCAGGTCGACTCCATAAAAGACTTCATGAAAAAATGTGTATGAATACAAGGCAATCTGCCTGAGTTAAAAAAAAGTGCTTTACATCATCTCTGAAATTCAGGTATTAAACAACACTGAGGTAGATCTGCAGATGTCAAGTAAATTTGGGTTATATGGTAGAAGTATATACAAGTCAATAAGTTGTGGGTCTTCACCGAGTGGATACGATAACCACATCATAGCATATTTGGAGGATAACAGTAGGACACCACATAAGGCACCCAAAGGCATGAAATTCAATAATATTTTCAGTCACAAAGGCCATATTAAGTAGTGAGAGGCCTGAAGTAAGTACTCCTTTTGTAGGCATCTTTAGTTATCTTTATCATGAGAACTATGATCAGTACTTAAGGGTTGGAGTACTTCACAAAATATGGTCATGTACCCTTCAAGTTCAGATTATGAAATCATGTGCATTTACAAGTGATGATTGAGTAAGTTGAGAAGACTAGCAATTGAACTGGTTGAGCAGTTTCACAAATTGGAAAGGGCTTATAAGTAGTGACATGGTGATATAGATCAATTGTCTTAACTGTTATGTACTTAATCTATGATATCTTATTGACAATGACAATCACAAGATTACAGATGAATGAGAATTCTTATCGGCATAAGAATCTGTTTATGTGACTAGATGACATTGACAACATAGTAACTTGGCAGTGAAAGCTACAACAAATTGACCTGATGGTGAAAGCTTGGACATGAAGTGACAACCATCGATGACATAAGGACAAGTTGTTATGAGTAGTATTTGGATTGAGTATATGGTTTATTGGTGACAGTCAAAGTGAAGGCAATCTAGGGCTTGCATTTCTTCTTAGTTGAGCTAAGAAAAACCAAGTTGGGTCTTGGCATAGTAGTTGGTGCTCTTTAGTGAGTTGGTGTTGATGTAATCGGAAGATTGAAGTATTCATTGTAATCCATATCCAATTAGAAATAAATATTACCATATTTTTCTTTTAATGTGTCCTTATGATTTATGTTGATGACATGCTTATCTAATGAGTGTTGATGAACTCTGCTTATGCTTTGATAAGTGAAAATTGCTAAGAAGTACATCCAGATTGATTCGCCCGCCCCCCTCTCAGTGTGCCATTGTGTCCAAAATTATTTTATGCTTATGTATGATAAATACAATTGAAAAATGTGTGATAATGTGAGGGGAAATCTTCTTGATAGTGTTTGTGAAATGTCTTTTGAAATTCTAGATCAATTTCCAATTTCTAGCTCGTTCAATGGAATTGTTTTGAGTAAATTTGTGACTTTGGATATGAAGTGTTGGATGAAATGTTTGAATGAGATATACCTCTATTATTAATGATAAAACATATTATTTAGATTTGGAATGGATTTTGAATGTGTAGCTAGGGTTTTCACCCTAGCTTGTGCTGATGGGCACCTACTAAGGAATCTGGAATCCTTAGTAGCAGTTCAATAATGTAAATAAAAAGAGACTGAAATGAAAACTAAGCTAAAGCAGTAAAAGTAAAGAACGTGAAGCAAGAACAGTAAATCAATGTATAATGGTAATTTTTTGATTAATATTACCTCCAATGAGGAGGTTGGTGGAGTCCGTTGCGCTGATCCGATGTCGGTGGCTCCGAGCTCCAAGCTGCTCCTTCTCCTTCTCCAATGGTGGAAAATAAGCCAAAATGGGTCTCACTGGTGAAAATAGCTTGATGGTAAGCTAGGGTTTCATGAGATGTTT
>LPNX011146242.1:156480-173870 GCA_001517045.1 Pseudotsuga menziesii | reverse complement strand
TAGTATGAATCTCATTACCTATAGTTCATACTTCATTATAGGGATCTATTAAAACTTGTCCTAAATACTAGCTAGATATATAGTGATTAAGAGGACAATATGATTTGTCAATTGCACAATGTATGGTCATATATGATTTCTTATAAGTTGGAATTTTTTTCATTTTTGGTGATTTATTATGGGGTTTGAAGTAAGGTTAAGCTGACCAAGAGCGATTTTTTTTTATTAGTTAGCATTCCAAAACTACAAAGCACAAGTTTTGGGAGTGTCAATATGACATAAAATGTTTGAGTTGCATATCGTACTTGTGATATATCGCATATGCGTTATGTAAATTTACATATCGCATATGCGTTTTGTAAATTTACATATCGCATATGCGATATATCGCATATGCGATATGTAAAATTACAAATCGTGAATGCGATATATCAGATATGCGATATAGATTTCCACGAACCTTAGCCTTTTGTTTGGGCTCGGGTTATTCCGAACGTGCCATCAATAACGCATATGCGTTCTTGATTTACACTTCGGAAGTGCGTTTCTGATTTCCTAAGTGGCACCAAAAAGTGGAACCAACTTCGTACGAGCGCCCAGATCCTAGGTGTCAAGGCTGTTGAATTCTCTATCTTGTAGCTTCAAGGAGCAACACAATTATTCTGAATTCTTCAATTTACCTACAAAAACACTTCAATTCGAAGTAAAAAAAATGCAATCACTCTCTAGTTTTACATGTGCACATTATTTGGGTGCATCATACATGGCTAAACATCTCTATACATAATCCAAATGGAGCAAGGAAAAGATACCAAGAATTATGTGGAACCCAGCTACTTCTGGTGCATCAATGGAAGTTTTCGAGGATTTAAGGTGGCCTGATTACCTCCTCTGGTACCATGTTCAATTTAGAAAATATTAGGATCCTCAAGATGGAATGAATTCTTTGTGAAAAAATGTTGAAGGAGAAAAGAAGCAATTCAATGTACACTGATCAAACATTTAGGGTGAAATTGAACAACTAAGAGACAAAAATTGGCCAACATAACATTACATCGATTATCATTAACCTGTATGTAATACGATGATGATACAATATGAATAATTTGAATCCACTAGGTAATAGTCGAATTCATCAACTTTGATTGACTCTGGTGCTAACTCAATGTGGTAAAATCACCACTAGAAGCTCACTAATGTAACTCGAGACAACTAAATCAGTTCTTATTTAGTTAACTAGACAAGGTAGGTAGGAATAGGAGCCTACCTCCTAAAATTAGTAAAATGCGGCTTTAGACTAACTGGAGATAAACTAACTGATGTCCATTGGAGGAAAACTCAACATAGACACCCCAATATCAACCCCTCAAACAACCCATTAATACCATTACTTAAATATAGTAAATACGATATCTTGTAAAAGGTAGAGTAGAAAATATATCATATAAAATGTATGCATATCAGTGTATCATCGTTATCTTTTATGTAGGATGTCTTAGATTCATTTATGTGTATAATTTAAACTCCTGAATTTTATTGATTCCATTGATTTATGTTATCTATTCTTGGAGATTTTGAAACCTTTGAAGTTAAAGATGTTGAATTTTTTGTTATTTTAGAATTTAAATAATATGTTGATGTAGACTTTGAATGTTTTGTTGATGCGTATTTTGAATATTTTGTTTCTACATGTTATTTTTTATTATTATCTTGTAGACTATGAATCAGTTGTCATGATAGGAAACCAATTAGCAATAACAAGTGCCAATATTATGTTTCTTATACTTAGATTTTTGAGGAGGCAAGAATGAGTTCCATTAATTATGAACTAAAAAATAATGCCTAATTCATTGGTTTTATGTTTAAATTGGTTATGTCCTTGAGACATGATTCCATTTTTTTGATGTATGCTTAAAAAACCTGAAATTAATTGGCATTAGTCCTACCTACATAATCAAATACCCCTATATGGTATATTTGTTCAGAATTATATATTGCTTATATAGAATTCAACAAGACTATATATAGTATCAAGAAATTTGGGATAGAGTGTCCTCCATGTATTATTTCTTTCTTTCTATAGGATCCCATTAAGGAACTCCTCATTGTAATACCAAGTTCCAACACACCTGGTGCGTTTCCAACTCTCACAATTATCACAAGAAATCATCTTCTCTCTGTAATCCTCTATTGCACCACATGGGATATCAACAATCTATATTTGCATGGCTCACTCTGTCATGTACTTTCAGATATCAACATGACAATGACCTTCAACAATCACAACAGTCTCTGATCCTATGATCTTTGTTATATTTTGAATCTTTGATATCTTTCCTACTTGAAACCTTTTAAATCCTGATGGTGGATTTTTTTTCTTCCTGCGTTGTTGAGACAACATTAACATTGGTAAAATGTTAGAAATTTGAAATAAAACTAGTAGTGAGGGAAGGAGTGGGATACCCTCCCATCTTCATTTGTTGGCTAATGCTCTATGCTTATCCCTTAGTGTTATCTCTTCCTACTACTCAGCAAGGAGAAATAATGGGGTGTGGGGTATTTCTCCAACATTTTCCCTTGAATTTTTCTCTACCCTTTCATTCCATATTCCTTTTCACTCTTTCTTTAACAAAATCTCCACCCTGCGCAAATACTCCACCTTCTGTTAAATGCAAACAAAGAATAGTCTATAAAAAATGGACTTGTGGATACCATTTAATAAAGGATTCAACCTTTAATCGATGAATTAAGAAATGGTATCTGTGTGCATATTTAAATGTAGATTTATGCTATGCAATCCACCATTAAAACTAAAATGGGAAACTACAAAAAGGATGTTCCTACATTCAAGTCCCTAGGTTGAAATTTTTTGAGTACCTTGTTCACAGGGTTGGTAAAAAATAAGGAAATGTGTCTGAGACTCTGAACAGTGTGAGAAATTGACACACCTTACCTCAAACAATCACAATAGTGTTATTATAATAGTTAAAAATACAATGCCAGTTGTGATTCTCTAAACATTCAATGCAAGACATTACTCAACTAAGTAATGTAAAGGTAGTAAATAACATCAAATCGAAAAAAATGGAAACTTATAAATTATTTAATCCCCGATGAACATTGAAACTACAGGATACAAAATAATTTTAGTTGTAAAAAATATCTATGCTATGTATAACACTTTGCAAGACATAAGTAAGGAAACTACAAAACACTTAGAGTCACTGCAATACACCATATTTATCATATAATGGAAATAAAGTAATCACTCTCAAACCAACATATAAAATAAGGATAATATATAAAGTTACAGATATCATTAAACACCCTTGGATAATCAAACCCATAAAATAATACTTTCTTTTTCATCTTAGAAAAAACATAAAGTTGTAATCACATGCCTGAAGAAATATAAATTTTTGGTGTGGGGGTATTGCTGCAAGTTTTTCATAGTATATACTGCTCCATTATCCCAACAGTCACTATTTTCTCAGGGTCTTCGGATATGGTAAGAATTTTCGTTGTAAAAAATATATATGCTATGTATAACACTTTACAAAATAGAAGTGAAGCAACTATGAACCACTTAAAGTAATTACAACACAACAAATGTATTAGACAATGCCAATAAAGTAATAACTCTCAAACCATCATATAAAATAAGGATAAGATTATAAATTTACACACATCATTCAATACTCTTGTACAAGAAAAACTGTAAAATAATAATTCCCTTTAGATTTTAGAAAAAATCTAATGTTGTAATCACATTCCTGAAGAAATATAATGTTGCATTACCCCAACAGTATATTTCCTCAAGGGGTAATCTTAGAAAAAGAATAAATTAATAGTCAATAATAGCAACAACATGAACATGAATAACATCAAGATTTGTGAAAAGAACATGAAAATCATCTAGATTGATTAATTTTCCAAATACGTATTTGGCTAACAAATGAAACTAATTTTTGTCTCCTTCAAACAAAGACATCCATCTATTTTATCTTCAAATGGGAGTGGGATATTACTTGTGGCATTGATGACATTCATGTTTTCATATTTAGGACTGAGTGCCACTTCATGGATCATAGAAAGACAATGAAATTTCTAATTTTGTCATATCACTGTCATATAGCCCCAGATGTGGGTGTATTGGTGAGAAATATGGAGTGTGTGGAGGAGATTTTGGATCCCCACTCCATCCACGACACAGGTGTAGTTTGATCCAATATTCATGCACATTAAATCCCTCTAATTAATGAATCTCAATTATTCAATGCACTTTTCCATCGATTCCATGATCAATTTGGGTGTGGGTAGAACTATAATCGTGCTTCTCTACAGTGGATGTATGGATATCATCAAAGAGTACTTCATGTATTTAGGGGAGGAAAGTTTCCATATCATGGTTATCTATGGGCATAATATAGAAAGTGATTCCCTAATTTTTTGTAGAAAGAATCCCTCTTTGTATGTGGCTAAGTCTAGTAATGTATGTTGGATCCCTCTCTCTAATTTATGTGAGGTCTAGTTCTCTCCTCCTTTTGTCAATATCCATATTTCTCAAGGATTTTGGAATAATATTTATTCTTAGGATGAAAATATTTCTAGAAGGCTACATGCCACTCCTCGACGCACAAGAAGGGGAAGGGGAATTTCTGGGCATAGAGGAAGAAAAGATTCATTTGAAAGTGGGTTTGACAGTTTAGTTCCTAGACACTTAATAATATTTGGGACAATTGGGAAGAAGAGTTGGTGGTGCAAAAATTAGTAGGTCAGTGGGATCGGGTTCATTACATGCATTATTTGAGTGTAACAAGATGTTGGCTCAATTCCTCATGCACTCAAAGGATAATGGTAGGGATAGCATCCCCCACCTTCTCCTTCTCTCAGGCTCTCATTTGTTTTCAAAAAAATGGATACTCATAAATACAAAGCTATTAAATATACCTCCATGGATCTATACAAATCGAACATTGCATCCACAATTGGATATACAATAAAGAAGGTGGATCACATTGGTCAGGTAGACCTCTCCTCCTTCAGTAAAATGGAGGTTCCCTCGTTTAAAAATAATTTGGATAATACTTCAAGTTTGGAATATTACATATGCCCCATTGTGGAAGAGAATACCAAGGATGTGAAAGATGGATGCAATTCCTATTAACCTCTCTATTTTTATTATTTTTTAGTTTTCTTGCAGTAGCTATTTCTTTAGAAACTAATGCTTTCGGAGATGTTGGTCTTTTTTTGCTTAGATTTCAACACCCTGTGAGGATATTTTGATAAGATGCACATTTTGAATATGTAATCAGGTACAATCCTTCCTAGTGATCTTCTAAAATCCCATGCATGGAAGGTAAACACTGATATATTTAGGATGGAAATGCATGCATGGGTAACTTGTTTAAGTTTAAATTATAACAGTAATACGTCTATGAGAAGCCATGATGGGATGGTGAAATTCAAAAACCTATTTTTCATGTACTCTATATTTTTTGTATATTAATATAATAATACTACGTGTTGGTATATTATAAACCCAGTTCATACTTAGGATAAAATATTTCATCTTTATTTGATTAATTTCCTACCTACTAGCCTAGATAGTTGGCAGTCACATGTACCACTTGGTCTGACACTTTCCATATATACCCCAGGAGCACCTTTATGCCGATTATGGTTAGATCCTACCCACTTTATTGAATGCCACAATTAGTAACTACACCTTCCTGTATATTATGTCTTTATTTTTCTTTATTCCAACTTTTTAGTGGGTAAGGTAAATCTAGTCAATTAGAAAACTGCTATCTTTTGTTACCAACCCATCCTCCATGATTTTCTCTCCATATTCTAGGATTAAATTTTTTTTCCATCACTCATGACAACTCACTCATTCTTTAGCTAATTCGTGACGTCCTTGATAGAGTTGGAAAGTGATTTAACCACCTATGGGGGGTTTATCATATTTAGTAAGTCTGCTTTATGATCTAGCATGAGTTGTCTTCCACCAACTCAATTTTCCTTTATAAGGATGTACTACTATTGTAATATTCAATAAATTATTATTTATTCACTTCTTAATGTGATTCAGTCTCTTTATTATTCTCTCTATTTTCTTTGTGCATACTTTTGAGAATGATCATGTAGCAAGATCTACCTCATGTGCTTCTTCTTTGCATAAAGGATCTATTTCTACATGGTGGTAGAGCTGCAATTTCTACACGGTATCATAGCACAAGTTTTTTCATGTTCAACAGAGTTGAGGAGCTATTTATTCTCTATATCAGAGGGCATCTAGTCTTCGATTACTCTATGAAGAAGAGCTTGTTATTTGGCTTACAAAATTTTCTCCTAGTTTTATTTGTGCAAGTTGTAGAGAGTATCTCCTTCAGTGCATCAACATATCAATATGGATTCTTCTTTAGCTATGATCCTAACTCCCTTCAACCATCATGATTGGCAATCCAAAATTGGCATTCTATTGCAAAGTAAAGGACTCTATAGAGTTTCTATGGATTTAGAAAATGAACAAAATTCTGTTGTTGAGAAAGCTAAGTGGCATAATAGGTTTGATGAAGCATTTGGATTTATTTTCCTCTCTATTTCCCCTTATATACAATTTCATATATATGGTTTTTCCACTCCAAACCAAGTATGGAAAAAACTTGAGTCTACTTCAGAGTTTAAGATGAGATAAGAGCACATCATTTGGAGAATGAGTTATTCTCATTGAGTCCAAGCAGTTTTGAATCTATTGAAGGGTTATTCACCAAATTCAATTCACTTGTTCTATTTATAAAGTAATGTGGGATTGATAAGAATGAAAATCAATTTATTCTTTCCATTTTTTCAAAATTGAGTCCCGAATACTCAGTTTTTGTGTCTACTTTTCATTCTTCTAGGCTTTCTATTTCTAATTGGAAAATGCCTTCTTTGAGTACATTCTTTGATTATGTGACAAAGGAGCAACATAAATTAATCCAGATGGGTTCTCTTAGATCCTCCAAGGGAAAGGATAATTCTCTCATATTTCAAGGAAACAATAATACTAGATTTAAAGAAAAGCAAATTGTGAAAGAGAAGAAGCCAAAGTTAGATAATGAATATGAAAGTTCGAAGCCTATTGATGAATATTCAATGAAGAAAGTTAAGAAGAAAAATTACATAAAAGTGTTCTTCATCCAGAAAGGGATTTCATCATGATAAGAATGGTTTCAATAATAATATGGAAATCGTGTCTCATATACTTGAGAAGCACTACATCGAAGTTCCAGGTGAGCTAGAGAAGCATGTTGAATTCTCAGAAGACTTTCATAGTGCGTAGTTCCAAGGTGATATAAACTATGCCTTCAGTTCCAGTGTTAAATCATTTCCTAATATATATAATATAGATTTAATTTCTAACATATCAGAATAAAAAATATCAGTTTTTTTCTTTCATAATCCATCTACCAGTCTCCTAGATTCATCCCCTAATACTTGTCTTTTTTCACTAGATCCTGACTTGTATTTAAGCAGGTCTTCCTCACTTCATTCAAATGGTTATAACTAAGATTAACAAGAATGTTTTCATTCTGATAATCATGTCATGATTCCATTGATACCACCATCCATACCATCTGCCATACCTATGAATACTCCTAATAATATACAAACCCCAAGTTCACTAGTTGATTCCCCATTGGTTTCCTATGCAATGTTATATCAAATGGTTTCAAGTCTTGTCTACTTTTCACTGGTTGGTTATATATGAACTTAGTCATGATTGGACTGATATTAAATATTTTTGGATCTTTTATAATCAATTATGGTTCATATCTCAATTCCTTCCATCATTCATATTTTACATCCATAAGTTTTCCCCAGTTGCTCATCCTTTTCCTAGTCTAGACCTATATCCTCATGGAGACACTAAACCTTTAGTATTTTATTTTCCATATGATAATATTTCTGATATATCAGAGTCTTTTCATCCTCTTATCACATTTTTTAAGTTGCTACATCATATTGGAAGAAAGGTATGTGATTCACATCCCAATTTTGCAACTGTACAAGGAACCAATTATGTAATCGGCTGTCTTAATTTTTGTACTCTTTGGGAAGGAGTATGCACATATATATTTTCCAAATAAGATTTTTTTTGAATATCATAGTTTTTTAGAAGAAATAATAATTCATATAATTCTCCTACTTCATCAGATGATGAGATACAAGGAGTCTCTCCTCTTCCTTCTTGCATATTCTACACTCTAGCGTATGATCATGGAGTTCATAATTTCTTCATCAAAGTATTTCACTAGAAGCAGTTAATTCAGCTCATTCAAGTGAACATAAATACATAATTGAAGACATATTTCAAATTTTGTGCCTTTTATTTTCTTGAGGGAGGATTTTCTCCATGTGGTTTTTCCTCTTTCCTCACTTTTCTGTACATACATAGTTGTAAAGGGTGACCATAGCCTTATTGTTGGGCCCTATATACACCTAGATAGGTATATATTTATGATTATTTCAGAAACATCGTCATAAATTCATACTTAGAGGGTGGTTTTGGGATATCATAAACCCACTTCATACTTTGGATAAAATATTTAATCATTATTTGAAGATCAATTTCCTAACTATTATCCTAGATAGTTAGCATCCACTTGAACCAAGTGGTCAACACTTTACATATATACCCTAGAAGCACCTTTATCCCGATTATAGTTAGATCCTACCCACTTTATTGACTACCAAAATTAGTAACTGTGCCTTCCTACAGATTATGTCTTTATACTGCTTTATTCCTACTTTTAAATGGATAAGGTAAATCTAGTTAACTAGGAAACTACTATATTTTGTTTCCAACCCATCCTCCATGATTTTCTCTCCAGATTCCAATATTAGCATTTTTTTCCATAACTCATGACAACTCATTCATGCTTTAGCTAATTCATGATGTCCTTGAAAAAGTTGGAAAGTGATTTAGCCACCTATGGGGGTTTATCATATTTAGTAAGTATGATTTATGATCTAGCATGAGTTGTCTTCCACAAAATCAATTTTCCTTTATAAGGATTAATTAATATTGTAATAATCAATCAATTATTCATTCTTCACTTCTTCATGTGATTCAATCTCTTTATTATTCTCTCTATTTTCTTTGTGTATACTTGTGAGAATTATCTTGTAGCAATATCTACCTCCTGTGCTTCGTCTTTGCATGAAGGATATATTTCTACAAGGTAGTAGAGCTGAAATATCTACACTATGGAGATTAAAAATACAAAATAGCACCATCGTATAAATATAATATTTTTTTTAGAATAGTAATCCATCCTTAGTACCTTATTTTAATACCTTAGTCAAATTATTTTGCTTCTATGCATTGATTGCTATGATTTAGACTTAGGGAAGTTTGTCTAGGAGGTGAACTAGATATTTTAGCCCATTAACACACACACCAGAACTCTAGCTTGGTCAAACCAGAACATGTGTGCCCTCATTAATTCCTTGGATCACTACTTCCTTGTTTTTGGAAATCTGGGATTGACTAGCGGCGCTAGTGTTGTCTTTAGTCCATTTTTGGCCCTCCTAGTGCATTTATTGTCCACCTTGAGCCACTCCCACACGTATGTTTTATCACCCACACCTATTTTGAACTCATTTATGCCCCAACACACTTCACTAATGTTCACACCATGGTTAGTGACTATTTGGGGTGATTCGAGAGATGATTGGTCCACCTAGGGGGGATGGAGGTCAAATCTGTCCATGACACATGTACACTCCCAAATGGATTCCTAAGCCTCACAATTTAATCCTAATGTAATATATTTATGATATAAACACATTCATATGTTAGACAGTTCAATAATATCCACTTTTGTGTTCACATGTGTATGTAATTTTTATTCTTTCAGGATTTTTGTGCTTGTTTCAGCAAACTAGAGAAAATTAGTGAGAGTTTATTGGCTTATAGATCTAGATGTGAATCAATTATAACATGGTATCAGATCTTATTGAAGATGCAAATCGAATTCAATGTGTTTGATTTTCTATTATAGTGATTCTCTAGAGAAATTTTTGAGTTTTCATCGTAGCTACATTCAACAATTTTCACCTCTAGCACAAGAAAAGATGGAGAAAAATCATGTATTTATAACACCATTCACTTAATTTTAATGGAAGGTAGATATGGTCATCCATTTGAGGTCCAAGGGTCTCTACATGACAACCATGGCGACAGATGTTGAACCAAATTATGTAGTAGAAAAATCGAAGTATTTCAATAGACTTGATGAAGCGTTTGGAATGTTATGTCTTAGAATTTTGAGAGAAATACTATTTAATTTTGAATATCTATCCACCCCAAATGAATTTTGGCTCAGGATCGAAGTCTCTTTGGGAATACTAATGAGTTGGGGGGTCACCAGCTCAAAAATGGGCTCATCAACTTGAACCCAACTCATTATGAGAGCATACAAGAGTTATTCACCAAATTCAAGTCTTTGGTGATTTAGCTCAAGAAGTGTAGAATAGAGAAGAAGGAAGAGAAAATTATAAAGTCAATCCTTTCGAAGGTAGGGCCTGATTACTCTATTTTTGTCTGCACATTTCACTCAAGAAAGCTCACTGTTCGAAACTGGAAAATTCCAACACTAGCAAGCTTCATGGAGTCTTTGACCCAAGAGAAAGATAAGCTAGTGCAGATGGGAACCATAAAAAAATCAAGGACCAATTTCTTGCTGTAGGGGTTTCGAATGCATCCAAAGGAAAGAAGAAATCTAAGGATTCATAATAGCCAAAGAAGAAGAAATAAGGCAGGCCCAAGATTCCTGATGGAGGTTTGAATCCTTGCAAGGACAAGGACAATAGGGGAAAGGGGAAGACCAAATGCACCTATTGTCACAAAGCATGGCATCTAGAGAGTGCATGCATGAAGAAAATCATAGATATGATGGAACAACTATTGGAAAAGAACAACATCCTTGTTCTAGATGATGCAAGGAAGAAGGATGGCAGTTTAGGATCTGACAACAAAGAGAGGTGCCACACATTGGATGTTGTTCTTTAGAATATTCCACCTTCATCATTGATTTAGAAGAATCAAGGAACATGGCATCTAACAAAGAGTTCTTCACATCCATCTATTCAGACAGTGGCCTAACGCCTCAAATGGGTGATTTTTCTAAGATCCAGGCCAAGGATGTTGGTAGGAACGATCTTGAAGATGGATATTTCAATAATGTCCTATAAGTACCAGACTTGGCAATGAACCTGCTTTTAGTATACCAAATGACACATACTGGAGAATCCAAGGGAGTAACATTTACTCCATATGAGGTTGATATAGAATAAATATCCTCCAACAAGGTTGTGGCATTGGGGTATGCAGTTCACCAATCTAGGATGTACAAATTTTCCAAATTTCTTCCTGATTCCAATGGGCAAGCGCTTCTGTCTCATGCCAATGAAACCAACAAGATGTGGCATGAGATATTTGGCCATATGAACTAAAAATACCTCTAGGAATTGAACATGGATTGCATGGTAGAAGGGATTTCTCCTATCAAGACCTCCAATGGTGCATGTGTTGGTTGTGTGGTGGGAAAGAATCCAGAGTGCAACTATGAGAAGGGGAAGGAAAGGAGAGCTACACAAGTGCTTGGATTGGTGCATTCAGATTTCATTTTTTCTATTCCCACTCCCTCCTATGGAGGATAAAGGTATGTTCTCACTTTCATAGATGTTTTCTCAAGGTTTTGTTGGGTCTACTTCCTTAAGCTCAAATATGAAGTCTTTGAGACTCTAAAGTTTTGGAAGGCCCTGGCTGAGAATCAATGTGGGAATGAGATAAAAATCCTTAGAACTAATAATTTTAAAGAGTATGTGAATAAATTTTTTTAGCACTTATGTGAGGAATGTGGTATCCAAATGCAGCATTCGGTCCCCTACACACCACAACAAAATGGTGTGGAAGAGAGGAAAAACATGGCTCCCAAGGAGATTCCTACCTATATGGTTGAGGCTAAGGATTTGAGTCCTAAGCTATGGTATGAATCCATTAACTGTGTTTCCTAAATATAGGTATTTTCACAAATCAATGAAAGGGAAAACACCTTATGAGGTTTTTTTTGGTCACAAGCCAAATATTTCACATTTCAGGATTTTTGGCTCAAAGGCATGGGCTCGAATTCCTTCAAAAAAGAGGAAGGAATTGCAGACACAAAGAAAAGAGTGCATCATGGTGGGATATGGTGAATGAAAAAATGGATACAAGATCATTTATCCATCCACACACAATACTTTCATAGAAATAAGTGTGCAATTCGAAGAGGAAATTATACCAAATTTTGAACTAGCACCGGAGGAATGCTCTTCTCCTCAACACCAAGATGATGTAAGTGATGACTCCCTTTCTCATATTTCTGATATTTCTGATTATGATATGGTTGAATATTATTTTTATGAACATGACACACCATCAAGTCCCAAGTGGGAAGAGAAAACTATAGAAGCTGTTGGGGATTTAACAGGCAATCCTCTAGATCCTAGGATGACTAGATCATAATTCCATGGTGCTTATTTTGAAAATGAATTGAGTATTGTTGAGAATTTATATATTATGGTTTTATATTATCCAAAATAATATTAGGAATCATATTATGACACAATATGGAAATCATCCATTCAAGAAGAGTTCAACTCTTTACAGGAAAATGAGACTTGGGAATTGGTTCCTTTTCCTCCCAAGAGGAAGCTTATGCAATGCAAGTGGGTCTATAGGAACAAAGTTGCTGCTTATGGGTCTGATATAAAGTATAATGCCATATAAATTTCCAAATTTTTTTCTCAAGTCCAAGTATTGGACTATACAGAGACATTTGCACCCGTTGCAAAGATGGACTCTATTAGGGTAGTTTTAGCCATTGCTGCTAGTAAGTGCTGGGAGGTTCACCACATGGATGTCAAAAGTGAATTTATTCATGGTGAGATACAGGAAGATATATATATATATATATATAGATATATAAATTAAGGTTTCAAAGAGGATCCTTCCCTTTTATGCAGTTTAAAGAAGTCACTCTATGGCCTCAAGCAAGCCCCAAGGGCTTGGTATGCCAAGATGGACAATGTTTTGCTATCACTTGGATTTGTTAGATGCAAGTCTTATCCTAATTTTTATTTGAATAATATTGGTGATATATTGCAGTTAATTTTACTGTATGTTGATTATATTTTTATTACAGGTAGTTGCACCAAATAAATTGCGTCAATTAAAGCATCTTTGCACAGTGAATTTTCAATGATTGATCTAGGATTTCTAAAACAATTTCTTTGTTTGGAAATTGAGAAATGTGAAAGAGGAATCATGATAAGCCAAAAAAATTATGCTTCATACCTGTTATTAAAGTTTAATATGGCTCAATTTAAGGAAACCAAGTTCCCATTCCTTTCTGGTATCAAACTAGGTGAAGTTGGTGACTCTCCATTGGAGGATTACTCATTGTATAGACAATTAGTCAGGAGTTTGTTGCATCTTACTTATTCTAGATATGATTTAGCATATGTTGTTAGTGATTTATCTATATATATGCAGAATCCACATGATATCCATTTTAAGGAATCCAACAGGATCCTTCATTATGTACAAGGCACTAGGAACTTCGGGGTACACTATGTGACTAGTTCTCCACTAGAACTAGTAGGATTTTCTGATTCGGATTGGGTCGGAGATCCCAATGAAATAATGTACACTTCATGTTTTGTATTCATGATTTCCAATGGTCCCATATTCTATTCAAGTAAGAAACAACACACAATTTCCCTTTCTTTCGTTGAGGCCGAGTACAGAGGAGTAGTGAATGCAGCTACACAATGCGTGCAGTTGGAAGGCATTTTTCGAGAACTTGATGTTGCAATTGATTCACCTAGTGTCATTTTGTGTGACAATAAAATTGAAATAAATATTTCCATAGATATATTATATAGATAGAGGACCAATCACATAGATATTCATATGCACTACATTCAGGGCTTAGTGCATGATCGGGTGATTTCCTTGCAATATTGCCCTTCTACTGAGCAAACTGCTAATATTTTCACCAAGTGTTTCACCGAGAAGACCTTCAATTCATTGAGATCACTTCTAGGATTGAGTGATGTATGGTGATGGCTTCCATTCAAATTCATATTTTTGGAACCATGTCCATGTTTGAGGAGAGGTTTTGTTCCCATGTGGTTGTCCTCTTTTCCTTGTTTTCGTGGACAAATAAAATTTTATGTTGTATGAGGTGACTTGATCCTTTGTTGCCAATGCCTCCATGATATTTTTTGTTAAATTGTACTAATTCAAGGTTAAGGGGGATTTTTAGAGCATTAATCCATTCTTATCACCTTATTTTAATATCTTAGTCAAATTATTTTGCGTCTATGCATTGATTGCTATGGTTTAGACTTAGGGAAGCTCATCTAAGAGGTGAACTGGTTATTTTAGCCCATTTACCAACACACCAATGCTCTATATTGGTCAACCTGGAACATGTGTTCCCTCATTAATTCCTTGGAGTGCTACTTTGTTTTGGGGAATATGGGTTTGACTAGGGGCGTTAGTATTGTCTTTAGTCCAGTTTGTCCCTCCTAGTGCATTTAATGTCCACCTTCAGCCACTCCCACACCTTTTTTTCTCACTCCTTCCTATCTTGGACTCATTTATGTGCCAACACACCTCACCAACATTCAGACCATGGTTCGTGACAGTTTGGGGTGACTCGAGAACTCATTGGTCCACCTAGGGGGGATGGAGGTCAAATATTTCCATGACACATGTACACTCCCAAATGGATTGCTAAGCCTCATGATTTATTCCTAATGTAATCTATTTCTGATATAAACACATTCATATGTTAGACAGTTCAATAATATCCACTTTTGTGTTCACATGTGTATGTAATTTTTACTCTTTCAGGATTTTTGTGCTCGTTTCTGCAAACTAGAGAGAATTAGTGAGAGTTTCTTAGATTCTATATCCGAATGTGAATCAACTCTCATAGTTTAAATTTATCACCTTCCCAGGGTATTTCATGCCTTATTTTAATTAATCAAATCTGTAAAAAAAAATATACCAATTAAATTGTATTCTAAGATAAATATAAATTTGAATGACACTATAATAGATTCATACAGGGCTTATAGGTATCCATAGAAACTTATACTAATTTAGTATATAATTTTGCATGTTCATGGTAATTTTTTGGGTCGTTTAGCATTTTTACACCAGCCAAATTTATGCTTTTTCCCTATGGTTAATAGACATTTCCATTAAGAAAAAAGAGGCTTTGCGAGTGAAGGTAAATTGAACCAAAATATGTAGATATTAAAAATTCAATTGAAGAAATGGTTAGAAGGGAATGATAGTTAGCTTACCTCATTTAAACCAATAGGAAAACGGGCCTTATTTAATTTGAATGTAGCAACAAGAGGTTCAATGGAGGGGGATATGATTAACATGTTCTTTGGATACCCATATATACAATGATTCATTGCATCATTATAATAATCAGTATGGTGATTTTGAATAGTAAATGGGGGTCCTACTTGGCTTCTCTCGACTTAAATAGATGGCAAGTAACTTTCAATTCAATTTTTTGACATATAATTTTGTTTAGAATTTCTGATGTTTTCCATATTTTGAGACATCTAACTTAGATCCAGTTCTCTATTAGCTCCTTGGACCCACAAATAATTGTCAACACATAGTTATTTGGATATATAGACAAATCAAAATGCATAATAAAATGTACAATATTCAACTAAAAAAACCATATACTTACACATGCATGTCGTTTGTCTCTCAACCCACCTCGACCTGAAAAATATCAATACTTCATAAGATCTCTTAATTTCTTGCATCTTGCACTCTTTTCCAAATATTCTTCAGAACACATACTTCAAATATTCCCACTGTTTGGGAGACAATCTACTCTCCCTATATTTTCTATCTAGGTTAATTTTTTGCATTTATGCTTGAAATTATTCATCAAAATTCTCATTTTGTACCTATAATATTTAATGGAAATCCTTCCACCAATAGTATCAATTTTTTTTCCATTTTTTGGATCACTACATCAAGATTTGTTGGATCTTGATCTGCAAATTTTGATTTGGTAACATCCAAATGAGACCTTATTCTCATGCCCAACTCTGTGGACCACCTTAAAGGATTTGGTCCAGTAGGATGGTCATATGTTACATAAATCTAGGAAGCCTTATAGATTTAAAATTTTATTTCATTTACTTCCCTTTTTGAGATCCTATACAGGCCTTGAATAATTATGTGTCTTTCAATGAGAGTTGATAGACCTTCAGAACTAATTTTGGGTGATGAAAAACCACTCATATTTATGGATACATCAGGTGCATATCCTACCACATTTATTGTAGGATATGTATTTTTTTTTATATGGAAGAAGAATAAATTGGTTCCTCAATGGAGACAACATTTGTGGCGCTCAGTATCTTTCCAATCTCCTCAACATGGAAAATTTTAAGGATCAATACTTATTTAAAAGTGTATAAATCTTGGTGAATATTAAAATTTATTAAAATGTCAACCATAAAATATTTGGCTATAATTTTGTGGAAATTGAACCCAGGTAATAGAACAATTACACTCACAAAATTGCTAATCAAACATGCAAAATTACCATTAAAGGAGACTGAAATTGGAGCATAACACTAATCTGTATTGAATAAGTGTACAATAGAAAAACTTGCGAATTCATAGGCTTCTCCAATATATAATTACATGAGAGATTCAAATGCATAAGGATGCCATTCGAAATAGTCAAAAAGTAGGCTTACTAAATCTAGTCAAATCCCCCATAGGTGCATAAAGCAGTTTCCAAATCCACTTAGAGGCTCACAAATTAGAAAATTCAAGTAGGAAAGATAATAAGGGATGGAAAGAAAAATCATACATGCTTTTATTAGGATAAAAATATGGAGGATGATGTGGGAAAAAAACAAGTCAACTACACCTAGTCTTGCTTTCCCTTTTGCCTTAATTCTCAATAAAACAGGCAGCTTTGCAGAAAAAGCAGATATGCACTTTGGAGGATCTGGAATAAATTAGACATGATAAATATGGTTTCTAGGAGGTTTCCCAAGCACTCCATGACTCATTTTTAGTAAGTGTTGACTTCTATGACATGTAGAAGGAAACTAGCATAGAGTGGAATATAGGAGACTAGATAAATAAGACAAAAATGATTTAATTAATGTCTAAGGTAGGTAACTAAGGGTTTATTATTCCAAATCCCCCCCTTAAGCCTAAATTTATGAGTAAATATCAGAAAACTATCAGGCCTAGCAATAAGCCTTAGTCACCCTTTACATACTAT
>LPNX011146242.1:72288-156399 GCA_001517045.1 Pseudotsuga menziesii | reverse complement strand
AAAGAGGCAAAAACCCAGTGGGAAAATCCTCCCTTAAACATGGATAGTAAAACAAAATTTGAAAATATTGTCATCAATCATGCTTCACAGCATGATCAGCAATATCTGGTAGTGATTTGAGATTGCTGAATGTCTTCTCACAAAAAACTTTGGTGAAGATGTCTGCTACTTGTTCTGAAAATGCACAGAAGAGTAGGTGAATGGTGCCATCATGCACAAGCTGTCGGATGTAGTGCATATGGATCTCAATGTGTTTGGTTCTCTATCTATGAACTAGATAATTGCATATTAAAATGGTGCTCTGATTATCACAATAGATAATAGTTGAAAACTTTGATTCGAAGCCAAACTCACTAGGTATTCCTTGCAACCACAAACATTGAGTTGTTGCATTTACAACTCCTCTGTACTCTTCTTTTGTAGATGAGAGTGCTATGGAACTTTGTTTCTTGCTTGAACAGCTGATTGGTCCTTCTACAAGCATGAACATATATCCTGAAGTTGACTTTTGATCTGTTTTTTCTCCTGCCCAATCACTGTCAGTAAACCCAATCAAATCAAGATCAGATTTAGCTTTGTAGAAGATCCCATGAGTTCTTGTTCTTTGAACAAAGTTAAGGATCCTTTTGGATACTCTCCAATGGATCTCATGAGGCTGATCCATGTATCTTGAAGTCACACTAACTACATAATATATATCAGGTCGAGTCTGTGTAAGGTAAATCAAACACCCAATCAACTGCGTATATAGTATATTATTTACCATAAGAGAAGAACCTGCTTCTTCAAGCTTAACTCCTTAAAGGAAGGGAGTCTTGGTTGGCTTGCAATATTTCATGTTGAACTTGTTCAGAAAATATAAGGCATGCTTGGACTTATTTACTTTGATTCCATGTTGGGATTGAGCAATTTAGAGACCCAAGAATTGGTTCAACAATCCCAAATCAGTAATAGAAAATGCATGGTTCATTGCATCCTTCAAGGAGGAAATCTCTTTCTTTGAACTTACTGTAATCATAAGGTCATCCACATACAATAAAATAATCATCAAAGAACCATGAATCAACTTAAAATAAACATTAGGATTAGACTTTCTTCAAACAAAACTCAATCATAATAGAAAACCATCAATCTTGGCATACCAAGCCCTGAGGGCTTGCTTGAGCCCATACAATGATTTCTTTAACTTGCACACAAAATATGGATTAGAAAAAAACCCTTGAGGTTTCTGCATGTAAATATATTCAGTGATATCTCCATTTAAGAAATCACACTTCAGATTCATGTGATGTACCTCCCATTGCTTTGAAGCTGCAATGGCTAAAGCTAGCCTTATGGATTCCATCTTTGCCACTGGTGCAAAGGTTTCATTGTAGTCAATACAATGTACTTGTGAGCAGCCCTTGGATACCAATATTGTGCTATATTTCAAAGGTGAACCATCAGCAGCAAACTTAGTCTTGAAAACCCACTTACATTGAACTAGCCTCCTCCTTGGGGGAAGATCAATCAATTCCCAAGTATTGTTCTTCTGGAGCGAGCTGAATTCTTCTTTCATGGCCGTTTTCCATATTGGATCATGTGCTGCATATTAATATGTCTATGGGTCTGATTCAACCATTATATAGCACTTCTCTTCAAACAAAGGGTCTTTCATACATAGGGCACTCTCAAACTGAGATCTAGTCCTCCTAGGGTCACTAGGATTTCCAGCTAGTTCCCTAGCTGCATGAATGGTATTTGCTGCCCATTTTGGTCTTGTAGGACTGTCACAATATTCAATTAAATCATCATTATTATACATATCATAATCAACAAACTCATTTGTCTCTCCACTTACATTCAATGGATCTGGTGGTGAAAAAGAATCTCCAACTTCAACTACTACTAAAGGCTCTTCTTGGAACTGAACACTTCTTTCAATGAAGGATTTGTTAGTGCTCAAGTTGATATACTTATACCCTTTTGAATCTTTATAATACCCAACAAATAGGCACTCTTGGCTTTGGGGCTGCAAATCCTTTCTCTTTTCAGTTGGAATTCTAGCCCAAGCCTTTGAGCCAAAAATCCTGAAACGGGTCACATTTGGATTGTGCCCACTCCAAGCTTCAAAAGGAGTCATACCATAAATTTTTTTATGAGGCACCCTATTCTATATGTAGGATGCATATTTTATAGCGTCGGCCCAAAACTTTGGTGGCAAAGTCTTATCCTCCATCATGCAGGTTTTCATCTCCTTCAGTGATCTATTCTTTATCTCAGCAACACCATTTTTTTGTGGTGTGTAAGGGATTGAATGCTACATATGAATACCTACATATTTACATTATTGAATGAACTTAGACTTGACATACTCACCACCATTTTCAGATTTGAGGATCTTGAGTCTCCTCCCAGACTGGTTTTCAACCAAGGCCTTAAAGACTTTGAAGAGGTCAAAAACTTTAGACTTATGCTTTGGGAAGTAAACCTAGAAATACCTGGAAAAGTAATCTATGAAGTTCAGTGCATATTTGGCTTGAATCATGGAAATATGAGGAAATGCACCATAAACATCACTGTGGATCAACTCAAGAGGTGCAGAGGTTCTCTCATGACTAGCTCTCTAAAATTTGTGCTCTAGGTGTTTTCCTAGGATACAACCTTGACAGACTCCCTTGGAAAACCTAATATTTGGTAACCCTATGGCCATATCTTTTTCACTCAAATCAGAAATATACTTATAGTTAATATGGTCAAATATTTCATGCCAAAGCTTGCTTGCCTCATTAGCATGAATCAAAAGAGCAGAGGGGTTTGAGTAGGGTGGAAAATGTGAAAACATGTATACCTTCGAAGTGTGATCAACAACACCTTTTTCTATGACTTTACCATTCGAAATATCTATGATTTCAACATAACCAGGGGAGAATATGACCTTCTTTGGAGACCTAGTGTGATTCATCTGATACATTGACAAGAGATTAGAGGCAAGACCTGGAACATACAACACATTATTGAACTTACCATGGTCAAGATCAATCCTTCCTTTCCCCAAACTGTCAGTGAGAGAGTCATCTCCCAAAACTATTGGTGGACCTTTCCACATGTCAAGAGTGGAGAATGCCTCCTTTATCGAAACCATATGTCTAGAAGCTCCAGAGTCTATGATGAATCTAGTTGATCTTGATGTGCCAGCAACCAAGGAATGTACTCTCTCTCTGTCCTCTGAATTTGATCCTCCTTCCCTCTTCTTTAAGCAATCAGGAAGGGAGATGTTATTCTTCTCCAGGAGTTGGGTCAACATGTCCATTTTATTCTTCATACAAGATCTCTTAGGATGAGAGCCCTTACTGCAGTATGCGCACTTGCTCATTTCTCCTTTGTTCTTCTTCTTTTGGAAGTTCTTCTTGGAGCCTTGGGGCTCCTCTTAAGACTTGATTTTGTCTCTCTTTTGCTTAGGTGGATTATTAGCTTTCTTCTTTCCTTTTGAATCCACCCTTGAATCTTCAGCAACCAAATCTTGGTCTTTGGAAGGTTTGATGGTGCCCATCATCACCAATTTATCTTGTTCCTGTGTGAGGGATTCCATGAAATCTGCGAGCTTAGGCATCTTCTAGGCTTGAGCTGTCAACTTGGTGGCATGGAAGGTCTAAAAAAACACTAAATAGTTAGGGCCAAGCTTCAAGAGTATGGAAAAAACTAGTTTCTCTTCCTTCTTTTCAATTCCACACTATATTAGCTGCATAACAAGGGCTTTAAAATTGAAAAAGTATAGTTGCAAGGATTCGAAGCTACTAGGACTCAAGGAGATCAATTCATTCTCTATTTGATGTCCTCTCATCTCATTTGTATTACCAAAAATCTATAAAATATTCTCCCACACTTCATTAGGTGATGTCAATCCATCAAGATGGAAGAGAAGGTCTCTTGAAATTCTCAGACACAAAAGACCATAGGCCTCATCCCTCCTGTTGTGCCATTTTATTTTCTCTGCAGCTAAATTTGGCTCTACCTCAGTTTCCATAGTCACCCTATAGAGACATTTCTCTGTCAACAATATCTCCATCTTAGCTTTCCATTCAAATAAATAAAATGGAGTTAAGATGATATTCTGAGATTAGTCCATAGCTTAGAAACTTTTCCCTTCAGTCAGCAGAATCTACTCCCAGTCAAGATGTCAAAACTACAATAACAATATGGAAGGAGTGAAATTGATATACAAAGGCTCTGATACCATGTGTAAATTGAACCCAAGTGATAGAACAATTACACTCACAAAATTGCTAATCAAACATGCAAAACTACCATCAAAGGAGACTGAAATTGGAGCATAACACTAATCTGTATTGAATAAGTGTACAATAGAAAACCTTGTGAAGTCATAGGATGATTCAATATATAATTGCATGATATATTTGAATGCATAAGTATGCCATTCGAAATAGTCAAAAAGTAGGCTTACTAAATCTAGCCAAATCCCCCATAGGTGCATAAAGCAGTTTGCAAATCCACTTAGAGGCTCACAAATCAGCAAAGTCAAGTAGGAAAGATAATAAGGGATGGAAATAAAATTAATACATGCTTTTATTAGGAGAAAAGGATGGAGGAGGATGTGGGAAAAAAACAATTCAACTGCACCTAGTCTTGCTTTCCCTTTTGCCTTAATTCTCAATAAAACAGGCAGCTTTGCAAAAAAAGCAGATATGCACTTTGGAGGATCTAGAATAAATAATACATGCTAAATATGGTTTCTATAAGGTTTACCAAATGCTTCATGACTCAATTTTAGCAAGTGTTGACTTCTATGACATGCATAAGGTAACTAGCATAGAGTGGAATATAGGAGACTAGGTAAATAAGACAAAAATGATTTAATTAATGTCTAAGGTAGGTAACTATGGGTTGATTATTCTAAAAAAAATTCTTAAAAAAAATAAATTTATAATGATTTTATGTCATTTATATAATAATTTGGTCATTTTTAGAGTGAAAAAAATTATCGCATCAAAATTGGGTGAAACTGGGCTTGAAAAAATGTAAATTTATAAATCTTTTTTTGGAAAAAACATGGAAAAATAGCTAGCTCAGGAATATTCTCAATGGGTGTGGCACTATATATCTGACCAATATCCTTTGATGTTCCTTCAAATCTCTATTTTAATTTTAAATAATGCTCTTGCAATCCTGATAGTCCAAAAGATTACATTTTTTCAAAAACATCTTGCATGTGGTCATCTAATATATGAGGAAGCTGATCATTAGTATTGACAACTTCATCTCCATATTTTGATCTACCGAGGCATTGGATTTTACAAGTTGGAAATGATATGTCATTCATTTCCTTTTATTTTTTATGATATTTTTTTGTAGAATCAAATTTTCCCCTATAAAACAAAAAAACATATCAAATTAGAATCAGAAGCATGTATGTATTATGTTAGTGATTGAGAAAAAATATGAAGAAAATTGAAATTGAAAACTTTAATCCACAATAAAAGTGCACATAGATCTCATCAATATTCCAAAGACATAGATCAAACCATAGAACATAGGATATACCCTGGGAAAACCCTCCACTAATTCGGAGGATAAAAGACCCAATGAACTATCTTAGAGTATGATTGATAATTGATAGAGGATGATCACAACAAAAGAGCATTTTTCCTTTCCCGAGAGCACAAGAGAGTAGAGATCAAATGGAACATTGTGATGATATTACCAAGTGCATAATACTTTAATAACACGTCAAATTAGGTCATGCAAGGATGGTAGAGAATATTTCATGCTTCATTAAGTATTTAACACTAAGAACACTACTTTATCTTCAATCATAATCCCTCACTAACGTGGTTCCAAGATGAAACTCCATAATTATCTCTCACAAGGAAGATATGCACCCTCGATTAATTCATTGAGTTTAACTGTCTCTAATTGAATTCTTAGCCGAATGAACTGAACTAAACTGAATGGAACTACATGTAATTGAATGGAACTGATTAAAAATGAACATAACTGAATGTAACTGAACATAGTTGATTGTAACTAAACATAATTGAATGTAACTAAACATAATTGAATGTAACTTAACATAACTAAATGTAACTCCATCAATGTCATCTCTAACAACTACTTGCATAAATTAAGGAGTTGATTCCTTAATTAGTTGAAATTTTTTTATCATAATTAAAACTCAATTGATGTCTTATCAATTTGCATTCACTTGGTGGCATGATTGGGTAATTCAAATTCTCTCTCTGTCTTCATGCTCGTATTATTTTTTCTTTGCATGGTCCATATGTGTTTTCATTAATTATATATGATCATATCATACTCATAAGAATTTTTCTGAGCCTATGGTCATATGTATTACACTAGGTAATATAGTCACATGCTAAAGTAAATCACTCTAGGGGTAGATAATCCCTAATGGAGACTCGTAGCACCTATTAACCATCACTAGCCATACATCACATAGTATATCCTTGAGACTTAATACAACATAAGTCATGTGAACGTAATACAACATAATTTATAGACTTGATACAACACAAGTCTAATACTTTAACATAAGGTCATTTTATTAACCATAATATCCTAGTACAAGAATTTCTCCCGAATATGACAATGTCATGTGAACTTAATACAGCATACCTTATGGACTTGATACAACAAAAGTCTCATACCTTAATACAACATAAGGTCATAAAGAAGATTTGAACCTGATTACAACATAGATTATGGACTTGATTACAACACAAGTATCAAACCTTAATACAACATAATAGCATGGAGAATAAATCTCGAAGATGTAATCTCAATGTTGATGTATATGTAACTTCGGAATGTATTCTTCTATGTATTCTACGTATTGTGACCCGATGTTTATTCCGGGATGTTTCTATTATGTATTTGAGTCATATTGTCTTACCTTGATGTTCCGATCGGGAGGATTATTAATGTGAACAAGTCATATCAAGTCATTAGGTAAGTCCCCACAGTTTCGGGGCACTTGGGTTATTATACACTAATTAAGGTGTAGGCTCGAGTAAGTAATTGTAAGTTAATCCTACATGGTTGAGTGCACTTCAAGTCAACAAGAGAATATAAATAGAGAGTGAGAGTCTCTCTATTTATCACTTGTGAATTACAACACTTGCTCTCTCAAGTGTGGTGCACCTTTGGAGAAGGAAATACTTGGGCTTGACAGAAGACAGAAGGCTATTGCTGTATTGGGAGGTCATCTTACTGTTTTTGGATCACATCTTGTGGTGATACTATCTTAGAGGAAGTTGAGGGGTTTTCTCCATTTATGGTTTCCCCTCCTAAAAATCTTTGTGTCTCTTGTCTCTTGTGATGTGCTTATGTGATTGCTGTGCTTGTTATTCTCTCAGTGAAAAGATCTTAACATAATGCTAGCTTAAATGTTGAAAAACTAGCATGGTATCAGAGCTAACCTGAGAAGAAGACATTGTACAGCTACAGGAACTAGGGCTTCCTATTTTGTGGATATTCCTCCATAGATTTTCAGCAAAAGTATGCTAAGATGACTCTCCATTGAAGGGTGCATCTTTCTATCGATGCGGAACTCAATTTCAAGCATTTTCAGTTTCGATGTGGAAATTAGGGCTTTCTTCAGAAGAGGAATTTTTGAGTGAGACCAGCATAGGATTTTTCTCCTCATCAAAACCGAATTTTAGAGACCTTGATCAAGAAATTTGGTTGGGTGAAACTCCGGGAAAGTCAAACCCTAGTTTGACCCTGAGCTAGGAGAAACCCTAAATACTAGAACTGCTAAGTTTTGGTATAGTCGCTATATTCTGAGATTGGAGAAGTCTTAGAAGCTGAATATTGTAGGAGCCGAAGATAAAATCATGATGAATCCTGTTTCCAAATATCCGCCTCCGATTCGCTATATTCTGGGATATATGATCTCTCCAAGTTAGGGTTCCAGCCTCTTCCAGAAATCATCCACAAACAGGACACCTGGGGAGATCTGCAATATATTGGGATACAGAGGTCCAAATGGAATTCCTGAAGATTTTCCAAAAATTTTATGGACTTTAATTTCTGTGGTCTGAATATAAGACTCAGAATATGAACCAATGACACGTGGCAATCCGTACAACTTTGCTGTTCTGAACAGTCCTGTAACAGGTCACCTTGGTAAAAGGATCCTAAATCCCAAATGGTGAAACCAATTATGATGAAACCTATGGTGTTGGATCAGGGACATGCGAGGTTACCTCAGTGACAAATTTTAGGCACATAGGATCATTAAGTTTAGAGATATCACAGAAACAGTAGCAGGCATTTCTACAGAAGAAATCAGAAAATTAGGGCTTCCTGTTTCAGGAGCTTCCCTCCACTGTTTTCAGAAAAGGAGTACGTTGGACAGCTCCATTTTAAGAGATATATCTGTTCATCCAATCAGATCTGAAATATTCCAAGTTTTGAAAATTAGGGTTTATGTGACAAACCCTAGATCAGCAAACTTCGGGACAAGAACAGACATCTCAAATCGGTAAGATCTAATCCTTTGATATTTCCATTTGAGGTTCTCATTTCAATATGATCTATCACAATAGCTTGATGATAAGCTTGGTGAAGTTGACAACTTCCAAGCATAGAAGTATTTGATCTCTCTAAAGAAACTGGATTGGACACCTACATGAGTATAGAGGTTCCAGTTTCAGAGGGAGACGAGGCCAAAGAAGACATCATGCTCATGCTGCAGAGGATGATGAACCATACAGAAAGAGATCCAGATATGAAAGTGAATATTCTTCAAGCGAGGATGAATATGTTCTAATATCAGCTCTCACAGGTAACATTACTCATGGAAGTGATGATTGGCTTATAGATAGTGGGGCTTACAAACATATGACAGGATTCAAGGAATCCTTTGTAAGACTGTCAGAACATGAATCACCTCACAAGGATTGAAGAAGAACCTTCTCTCCATTTCAGCATTGATGCAAAATGAATGCAGGTTGCATTCATAGATGGTCAAGTCATCATGTGGCCAAAAGGAAATACTATCGATGATGTGGTAGTCATTGAAGAACATGAAGGAGGCTTGTACAAATTGAAGGGATATCTAGAACAAGCCTTGAGCCATGACATAGTAGAGCCAAATGAGCTTTGGCATAGAAGGCTTGCACATGTGCATTACAGAGCACTAATTATTGCAAGAAAAGCTATTTAAGGTCTTCCAGAATTTCAAGCTATTTGAAGGAAAGAACAAAATCAGAATATGACCTAAAGAAACCAGTTGAAGAATGTGAAGTTCCAGAATGCAGAGACCATGCAGTCATAAGAGTCTTTCAAATCAATAACAACTTGAAGCGGTGAAGAATGTAGAAGTGGTGATGGCCACCTTGAATGGCCTCCCAGGATCGTGGAATTCATTCATTCAAGGAATGTGTTCCAAAAGGAAGTGATTACTTTCAATAGACCCTAGAAAGAGAAGCTCAAGAAGAGAAGGTGGGAACAACTAAAGATCAAGCTCTTTCCATCCAAAGAATATCCCTCAATCGATGAGGAATATGAAGATCTCAACTCTTGAAGAACTTCTTATCCACCCTAACATTTGGATAAGAAATGATGATATCATGAATGAAGAAGACGGTGAAGTCGAAGGCTCAAGAAGGAGTCTACCCTTGAAACAAATAAAGATAAGTATTCAATTGTCATTTCATTATATTTCTTTGTTATGCATTTGTTTATATTCAGTTATTGTATTATGCATGATAGGATGTTTGCATTAATGACAGTATACTACTAATATGCATGGGATGGGTAAGTAGCTCATGGTGCTATACAAATTCTCCATTGCTACTTATCTAGAATGAAACCTCTTTGCTGACATATTGGATTAGTGCACAATCTCAATGTTGTCCTGGTAGAGATGGAAGGCATCTAGAAAGTTTCAGTGAGATATGGATGAATGTTGTATTGGCTAAAGTAGTTGCATGATCATATATTTATGCATAAGTGTTTGCCAGTATAAATATTCCTTATGAAATGTTTCTAACCATACAATTGCATTTGACTTGTAGGAAATACCGCATACATAATCGCCTACAAGCAAAGAAGAATGAAGACTTGTTCCAAATAGCAAGTGACAACATTTCAAATTGAAGAATAATATGACGAGTGCAGTGACATCATTGATGCAGAACCTTCCATCCTCCAAGAAGAAATGGAAGACTAGTTCAAGAAGAATGATGTCAGGGCATAGTATCAAGACATGAAGAGAAGTTCATAGTTCCATCATGCAGTAGATGGAAACATGGTGGGATACAAAGCAAGATTCGTAGAATGAGGCTTCTCACGAAAGGAAGGCCTAGACTACGAAGAGACATTTGCAGCTAGTAAGAGTTGAAACAAATACATGATGAGATTGATGAAGATATTAACCTTTGCTAAAAGGTTGAAGATGAAATTCTATACACTAGATGGATGCATAGAATACTAGTAGCATAGGAAGCTACTTGTCACTCTGGTATAGAATGTTTTCAGTGCATAGAGCACAAAATATAGAGGGAGTATGATGCTCCGCTTCAGAGGGAGTGACTACAGAATATCTTGAGGTTCGACATGGTACAACAGGATGAGCAGATTACTTATGACTCTAGGCTTTACTGAAAGTAAAGTGGATTCCAACCTTTGCTTCAAGGTTGAAGGTAGAAGACCAGTGATGCTCCTGTTATGTGTCAATGCACTACTATTCTAGGTATGGAGGTGTGGCAGAGTACAGATGGAATCTTCCTTGGATAAGGGAAGTATGCAGTAGAGATCCTGAAGAGGTTCAGGATGATGGACTGCATGACCACACCTATGGCATTGAATATGAAGCTATTGAGTGATGCTTCATTAGATTCGGTTGATGCTAGGATGTATCGTCAGATGATTTGGTCATTGATGTACCTGACAAACATGAGACCAGATATTTGCTTTGCTGTGAACACCTTGAGCCAGTACCTGACAGATCCGAGAAGTGTTCACTTGATTGATGCAAAGCATATTCTGAGGTACCTGAAGGGTACAATTGATTATGGGCTCAAGTATGATGCGAATCAGAAGATTAACCTGGAGGGTTATGTTTATTTAGATTGGGCAGGAAGTGCCATCGACATGAAGAGTAGTTCGGGATGCTGCTTCAGTATGGGATCAGGTGTGATCTCTTGGTTTAGCAGGAAGCAATCCTATGTGGCACTCAGTACAGCTGAAGCAGAGTATGTCGTAGCTTGTTCAGCTAGTTGTGAGGAAGTATGGTTGCGAAAGATACTGTCTGATATATTTGATCTCCAGTTGGATGCTACTTGTATACACTGTGACAACCATAGTTGTGTGAAGTTGTCAGAGAATCCAGTGTTCCATGACAAGTCGAAGCATATCGAGATCAAATATCACTATATCAGGGATATGGTGCAGAGAGGAGCAGTGAAGCTCCTGTATGTTGCGACGGAGGAACAGATAGCTGATGTGTTGATGAAGCCATTGGCTAGGCTGAAGTTTGAGTACTTCAGAGAGAGACTTGGTGTTCTCCAGATCATGGCTTCCTCCCAGAGAAAGTGATGAGTCCCAAAGCCATTCTGACGAGCAGGTCAGATGTAAGGGCTGAGCCATTCTGTCATGGTGAGAGGATTCAGTTCCTTCCATGTTAGGTATGAGTGCTAGAGATCCAAAGCCATTATGACAAGCAGGTCAGATGTAAGGGCTGAGCCATTCTGTCATGGTGAGAGGATTCAGTTCCTTCCATGTCAGATATGAGTGCTGATTGTCATTCTAAGAATGGAGGTACCTGGTCATTTACCAGGAACACTTAGTCAGGGAATGAGAGAGCCATTCTGATGAGTAGGTCAGATGTAAGGGCTGAGCCATTCTGGTCATTGCTAAAGGATTAAGTTCCTCCCATGACAGATGTGAGTGCTGGCCATTCCGACGAGCAGGTCAGATGTAAGGGAGATTGCCATTCTCTATGAGAGTGGAGGCACCTGGTCAGTTACCAGGTAGCTCAGTCGAGGATTGGGGGCCATTCTGATATGACTGCTGGGATGTGTTCTTGTAGGATCAGATGTGAGTGCAAGCCTTTCCATCAGTGTGGTTGGATGTGTTCCCCTGGATGGATGTAAGTGTAGAGCCTTTCTGGAGTGACTGCTGGGATGTGTTCTCATAGGACCAGATATAAGTGTTGAAATCTCTTATCACTGTGATAGGATGTGTTCCTATCTGGATAGGAGTCTTCCATCAGTGTGGTTGGATGTGTTCCCTCGGATGGTTGTGCCTTTCTGACGAGGAGGTTAGATGTAAGTGCGGAAATCTCTTATCACTGTGATAGGATGTGTTCCTGTTTAGATAGGAGTCTCCCATCAGTGTGGTTGGATGTGTTCCCCTAGATGGGATTGTGCCTTTCTGACGAGTAGGTCAGATATAAGTGCAGAGCCATTTCATAGATGGTAGTAGGTGTGTCCTACCATGCTGGTGATTGTAAGTGCAAATCCATTTCACAGATGTTAGTGATGTGATGTCCTTTCATGCTGGTGAATGTGAGTGCTGGGCCTTTCTGATGTGATTGTAGTTTACTACATGATCAGATGTGAGTGTTGGGCGTGCCTTTCTGACGAGTAGGTCAGATGTAAGTGCTCGGCAAAGACCTACATGAGGGTAGGCCTACAACCAGCATGAAAAAGGGCTGGCTCTGTAGAAATTCCTATGATGAGATAGTACACACATGATGATGACCAGTGGAGATCCAGATCGAGCTATGATCCAGATCTAGTTATGATGAATCTGAGATACCCAGATCGAGTGATGATCCAGATCCAGCAATGGAGATCCAGATCGAGTGGTGATCCAGATCCAGTCTAGTGATGTTGATCTAGATCAAGTGATGATCTAGATCCAGTGATGCCATCGAGAGATGATCCAGATCTAGATGACTTGAAGACGAAGATGACTTGAAGTTGAATATGACTTGAAGACAAAGATGATCCAGTTGACATAGAGAAGAAGACCAGTACTGAAAATTGTGTCGAAAGAATACCTTCCTAGTTAAGAGGGAGTGTTGATGTATATGTAACTTCGGAATGTATTCTTCTATGTATTCTACGTATTGTGACCTGCTGTTTATTCCGGGATGTTTCTATTATGTATTTGAGTCATATTGTCTTACCCCGATGTTTCGATCGGGAGGATTATTAATGTGAACAAGTCATATCAAGTCATTAGGTAATTCCCCACAGTTTCGGGGCACTTGGGTTATTATACACTAATTAAGGTGTAGGCTCGAGTAAGTAATTGTAAGTTAATCCTACATGGTTGAGTGCACTTCAAGTCAACAGAAGAATATAAATAGAGAGTGAGAGTCTCTCTATTTATCACTTGTGAATTACAACACTTGCTCTCTCAAGTGTGGCGCACCTTTGGAGAAGGAAATACTTGGGCTTGACAGAAGACAGAAGGCTATTGCTGTATTGGGAGGTCATCTTACTGTTTTAGGATCACATCTTGTTGTGATACTATCTTAGAGGAAGTTGAGGGGTTTTCTCCATTTATGGTTTCCCCTCCTAAAAATCTTTGTGTCTCTTGTCTCTTGTGATGTGCTTATGTGATTGCTTTGCTTGTTATTCTCTCAGTGAAAAGATCTTAACATAATGCTAGCTTAAATGTTGAAAAAATAACACTCAACACTCCCACTCAATAATGGAGACATTATCTACCATACCAAGCCTATCTCAAGTGTCTAAACTTTGTCAGAGATAGAGGCTCGTCACAAATTTGAAATATTCACATCAGTACTTATGTAGTGGAACTCATTTTACATGGCCATGAATTCAATGAAGTAAAAAATCATCTTGTGAGAAATTCAAACCATAAAGTGAGTAATTCAAACCACAGGAGAATCTAGGAGCATTAGTGAGGTTCACAAATCAAATTTGCGTGCAAGATTAAGCAAAAACCATCAAAATACAGTTAAATTACACACAATGATAGTTGGAAACAAGATAATTTTAGACTGTCTAAATATGAAATTGTTATTAACAGGTTTATAAATACATCTTAAGACTAGCGGATGGATTTGGAAGCCAATTGTGAGAAAAAATCCCAAAATTGCCAAATTGGCATCAAACCCCCCTAGGTGGGCCAATCTCATCCCAAATCTCTCCAAATGGCCACAAATTGCTGAAGTGGCATGATTTATGTGTGATGGGTAAGTTATTACACCTTGTACAGTGTGGGTGTGGAAAAATGGATGGTTTAGACTCTCAATGCAACATTAATTGCACCAAATCAAGCCAAATTTGGGGAAAATCCCACTCTAGCACCCCAAGTCAACTTGCCTGTCCACATTCAATGAATGGGAGTGCACCAGAAATTATGGATGTCCATATGTATCTGGATGACTAGGATGGAATACCCATGTGGGTCATGGAACCTCAACTTGACATGGCATATGTCCACCTAAGCACCCCTAGTCCACCTCATAGTGTATTAAAGCTTAAAAAAGCAATAAAATTGAATAATTACTGTAACTAAGGTACTAATGATGGATTAGTTTTCTAACACCCTCCCTTAATACAACAACTAAGTATGCTCACAAAATGATGAAGGCCTTGGCAACAATGGCTCAAGCCACCTCAAGTACATAATCAGAAATTTCAATTTTTATTTGTCCATGTGAAACCAAGGAAAGAAGGAAAACCACATGGGAAAAACCTCCCCTCAAGAATGGAAATGGGGCTAGAACTACAATGATATAAAAAAAAGTTACTATCCTTCACTCACCCCAAGCAAAGATCTCAGATAAGTGAAGGTCTTCTCAGTGAAATCCTTGGTAAAAATGTTGTCAGTTTGCTCAGTGGATGGGCAATACTGCAGTGAGATCACTCTATCATGCACTAAGCCTCGAATGTAATGCATGCGAATCTCTATGTGATTTTTCCTCTGCCTCTGGACTGTATTAGTAGATATCTTGATGGAACTCTGATTATCCACCCAAATGTTGGTTGGAGAATCAATTGTGACACCAAACTCCCAAAGAATTCCTTGCAACTAAACACACTGAGTTGCAACATTGACTGTTGCCCTATATTTGGGCTCTTCCGATGAAAGTGAGATGGTGTGTTGTTTCTTAATTAACTAGAAAATAGGAACCTCAGCAAACATGAAGACAAAACCTGATGTTGACTTTCTGTCAATTGGATAACCTGCCCAATATGAATCAGAAAATCTAGCTAGTTGAAGTAAGGAACCAACTGTGTAGTGCACTTCGAACTTCTTAGTTCCCTCGACATATTGAAGAACTATTTTAGAATCCTTCCAATGGATCTCATGTGGCTGGTGCATGTGTCTTTCTATATCACTCATAGCATAATACAAATCAGGTCTTGTATGAGTGAGGTAGAGCAATTTTCCCACTAGTTTCCTGTAGAGTGTGATATCCACCATTGGGGAATTTTCAAATCTATACAATTTAATACCAGAAAGAAAGGGAAACTTGGATACCTTACACTGAGCCATATTAAACTTATTCAGCAGGTCTGAAGCATACTATGTCTGACTTAGCATGATTCCCTTACCATTTTTCTCAATTTCTAAGCGCAAAAATTGCCTTAGCAATCCTAGGTTTGTCATAGAAAATTCACTGTGCAAAGAGTTCTTAATTTGGACAATTGAATTGGTGCAGCAATCTGTAATAAGAATATCATCAAAATAGAGAAAAATGACCTGCAATTTAACATTATTTTTCTGCAAATACACATTAGGGTCTGATTTGCATCTTGTGAAGCGAATTGAAAGCAACAAAGAATCCATTTTTGCATACCAACTCAACCCTAGAATGTTTCCCAATCCAACCAACTCCTTTCCTCCCTCTATCAGTAGTGTATTTATATTATTCTAATGCTGAGACTACCGATTTGAAAATTGTTTCAAGTCACTATCATGCATTACCAATACAGTGAGTGGAACTATCGCCACATTTTACAAATATAAACAATAAACATTATGGAGATGCGGCGCGTGATAATGCGGATTGACAGCATAGAGCTTTCTTTCATTCTACTTTGTGAAAATGATTCCCATGTAGTATGCTGACGACCAATTGTTTACTTAGGCTGCTTCGGGTATATCTTTCTACTTCTTTGACCAACCCACTTCTTACAGACCACGTCATTCAAAGGCTGACAAGAAGACCCGAATCCACCACCCGATCATTTTTCCGACCCATCCTTTGTCTAGTAACACTGATGTAAGAGGAGGCCGAAAAGAAGGTGGTCATGCACTTGGTGATGATAAATGACTTAAGAATCTTATCATCCTTGTACCCCTTTCTTCCTCCTACAAGGAGGGTTTTCCAGTGAGCCATGCAGCGGGGTGTGTGTCTGACCCTCTCCTCTCCCATGACCAAATAGTCAAGTGGAGATCCTAGGGGTGGTGTCAAAGGATCCAGACCCACCTGGTCCCAAAACGAGCATTCACTCCAATAGTTCTGCCACCACTATGAGCTAAGGAAATTAGCGTCATTGGGAAATACTTTCACCTTAGGCTCATCCCAAATGGCATCTGAGGAATCGGCCAGTCTGCAATGGGGGAATATTACACGCATGAACATCACCTTCACTGTCATCTCTGCACTAGATGTGAAACCTACACCCTGGGATCCTTTCCATCCATCCGATCCGAGGAATCTTTCATGTCCAACGTCCATGTTCCATTCCTTCTGCTGCCAAATTTTCTCCTTTGAACACCGCTGGAAATTCTAGATCATGACATGTTCTCAACCGTCGATCGTGACTGACCCTTCATGCAGCTGTAGATCTGAGTGGACCCCATTATATTTCATAATGAGAAGCCTTGGTATTCATCCGTGCTAGTCCACACTGTGAAATAAACTGTGGCCATAGATTTCTCTCCTTTCTTATTGCGGCCATTGATCTTCGTGACCACTACCCCTCTTTCGCAATTTGAAATTGTAGCTTTACCGGCACAAGTATGGATTGCGAAATTGATTGAGGCTACAGATCTGACTCAGATCTCATCTTGGACGTAGAATGTTCCCGACCTTTAATCCATTTCATGATCTAGAAGTGCGGCTTTGGTTGAGCATGTCCACTCGCGTGAAATGGTCTGGAGCCATTGATCCACCTCCAATCAATATTAGCCTTTGATTTTGATTCTCGCTCAATGCCTTCAGCACACCCTCCATTTTTTCCTTTGCCTTGCAGTTCTGATAACCTGAAGGGGAGTTCACATGAAGCTCATGGGAATGGGAGCCTCATCAAACTCCTATCAGGCTCTCAAATCAACTATTAAAAATGGAGTGTTAACAACTGGCTACATGAGGGATGCTACCCTCCCAATGAGGTAGCAAAGAACCCCTGTAGACTAAGTCCCAAACCATTGGGCTGCCTTCAATATTTCTTTGACATATTCATTCTGCTCTGAGTTACTACTTTAGTGAATTCATGCCACTCTTGCAAATCATGATGGTGACTGTAAACCTATGCTGGTAACTGAAAAAATGAAAACAAATTAAAACAGTAGTGAAGGAAATGCTCGATAACTGCTGAGCTTATTTTTTCCTACCTACTCTACCTTACTTTGTGCACAAGTCCGATTAAGTGAAATCAGACTTCCAATGAAGCCAATCAAGAAACTTGCCTAATAATTTTGTACAAATGAAATAGATAATGGGAGAAGGAAATGATAAACAAACTGATCTTCAAAGCAGGGATGCAACCAATCATTACCTTCGCCTAGACCCTCCATGTATTCGGCCACGGGTTCATAGAAATTATGGAAACCTCCAGTACATTCTGTCACTTACTCATGGAAAATACATCTAGAGCTTCCTTCTTCTAGAGATTCATCAAACTGACACTTGGAATATTGCAGAAAAGGACCCACATAATCTCTCTTCAATGGAACATCCTACTTTCCGCTCGAAATTTCTGTAACAAGAGCTTGATGTGCTTCAAGAGGGAGGTCCCCTTATTCTCCAGTGGAACTGAGTAGGCATATTCCTCCTATGTGAGGTGGTGCTACTGAAGGAGAAATATCAAAAAATGTGTTTATTGGGAAGCTGCTGCATCCATCTTCATAGCTTGTTCCTTCACTACAGATTCCCAATGTATTAGTAGCATGAGAGGAATCGCCTGGCTCGTTCTTCTTATCATCTTCTTTCCTATACAGGATTTTGGTCTGCACCATCTTTGTTTCTTTCTACTTTTTCTTGGAGGCCTTAGTCATGTGTTGTATTAATTCAAAAGAGGCATAACAAAAGGGTAGGCTATCACCTCCAGTGCCCTTATCGTCCTTTCCTACTTCAACCTTCTGACTTTGCATTGCATCTTCATTCTTTTCATCGACAGGATCTGTTTCAATAGCTGGCTCATCATGTATATTCTACAGGTACTCTTTTTCATATTCATCATACACAGGTGTACCAAAATCCTTCTTGAAATCGTCCTTTGCATATCAGGGCCGGTGCAGGTCACCATTTTCAGAGAACAATCCTGTAGGACTACCTGCTCCTGCATCAGGATGGTCATTTTTCTGCATACCAGGAGAGAGATTTGATGTGTCGAAAACTTTCCCATTATGCTTGTAGGGCCCAACAAATTTGTATGTGTCTTTTATTTCACCACCATTGTCTTGATCTGACAGTTTCTTGGACATCTTAAGGTTTTCCTCAACCTCCAAACAATCAACGAACATATGCTGTAGGGTGGTTTATTTTCTCTCCAAAAGAAGCAAGGATAGGTCAGGAGGAAAGGTGGCTGCATAATAGATCTTAGTAGCGTTCTCAAGAGGTTGGACTTCCTTAGGCATGTTATAATAAAAGATTTCAAATCTTCTATTAAAACTAGATATGGCCTCATCCTCATGCCTCCTTAGGGAATAAAACTCTGAAAATATTTTCTCCAATGGCCTTATCCTACTCAAAAACTTTAATAAGGTGCAAGAAAACCTTCCCAAGTGTTGATGGACTTAGGCTGCAAGTGTTTAAACCATACTTTTGCATCTCCTTACAAGGACAAGGCGAAAGCCCACATGCATACATAATCATGATCTATCTCAAAAAGGTCAGAGAAATGCTCAAAGGCTTGTAAATGTTTCTCAGCAGTCAAGTCTTGGGATTCTCCATCAAACTTGGGGAGGTACTTGTAATATCTCACAGGAAAATCATGGAGGATGGGAAGCAGTTGTAGTGGTTTGTATCAGCTTGGAGAAATAGGAGAGACAAGGTTAGGCACAATAGCTAAGCTATCGTACGAGGTTTCATGAATTTCACAAAGGTGTCCTTTGACATCATGAGCCCCTGGATAAAAATCTAGGCCATAATCATATGTACAAGACAATGCAACACTTTCAGTTCATAAAGAAGGATAAACAGGAATATATTCATAGCTTTGTTCAGAATGAGTTGAACCATAGAAGGTTCTTTTGATAAATATAGGAAAAGATAAGAGAAAAATTACAAGATAGGATAAGGCATCCTAGAATAAATGCAGACTCGAGTATCTAGACCTTTTGTCATGCATTTCTAATCCTTATAATGGGTCCATTTTCCAAATGGAGTCTGCTAGCTTTCCTTGGCCATTTTATTTTTGGGTCACACTACCAGCAGAGTCACTGAAGTATGAATCCTTCAAGAGTGGAGTCGCTAGGTGTAAAGTTCTCAACCTTCTTGATGTCTAGTCAATTATTCACCATCAACAACCAGATCTAAAATCTTTGTCATTTTTCCCAGGGAAGATCTTCAATTTCGTCCCCAGCAATGGTGCTAGTTTGTTAGCACCAGAAATGATCCCAAAGGTTGTGGAAGGCCCGCTCCTGGGTAATAGAAAAACCACTTTAGACTGCTCCTCTAGCCCTACACAGTTAGAGAGGGATCTCTTGTTTTTTCTTCAGAGTCTACTCCACGTAAGATTTTCATTCAAGGATAATCGGGGGGCCAGGATCTTGAATGGGAGAAAGTGTATCAAGGTGAGATGTAAGGTGGGATTATCGGGGTAAGGGACCATTGGAAATGGAGTTGAAAAGCTGTGTAGGGAACACTTGCCTAAGGAAAGGAATGGCATGGGGTTTCAAAAAGAGGCAAGGTAGCCTTCGATCTCCCAATCAGGAGATCTTTAGTGGGTGGTTGGAGGATGAGAGAGAACAGCCCATCACATGGAACACCAATGAGATGAATTCCATGCAACTTTAGAAGAAACTTGATAAATGTCTGGAACAATAGCCAGAGCATAGTGAGTATGAATTCCTAATAGTTATACACTAAGTTGCAGACATGAAAGCAATCTACAAAGTGGAATTAAAACAGGAAGCACATTACAATGTAAAGAAGGTACATATTCGGAGAAGCAACCACACATGAATATCTACCATGAGAAATAACACTTCTTCTGCTTTTTTATTCATAACACAGACATCAAATATTATGTACAATGGAGATCCTCAACCCTAGAATGTTTCCCAATCCAACCAACTCCTTTCCTCCCTCTATCAGGAGTGTATTTATACTATTTTAATGCTGAGACTATTGATTTGAATATTGTTACAAGTCACTATCATGTGTTAACAGTATAGTGAGTGGAACTATCACCACATTTTACAAATATAAACAATAAACATTATGGAGACAAGGCGCATGATAACGCGGATTGACAACGCAAAGATTTCTTCCTTTCTACTTTGTGAAAACGATTCCCATGTAGTATGCTAACGGCCAATTGTTTACTTAGGTTGCTTCAAGTATATATTTCTACTTCTTCAACCGGCCTGCTTCTTATAGACCACATCATTCAAAGGCTGACAAGAAGACCCAAATCCACCACCCGATCATTTTTCTGACCCATCCTTCGTCTGGTAACACTGTTGTAGGAGGAGGTTGAAAAGAAGGTGGTCATGCACTTGGTGATGATAAATGACTTAAGAAGCTTATCATCCTTGTACCCTTGTATTCCTCCTATGAGGATGGTTTTCCCGCGACCCATGCAGTCGGGTGTGCGTTTGACCCTCTCCTCGCCCACGACCAAATAGTCAAGTGGAGATCCTAGGGGTGGTGTCGAAGGCTCCAGACTCACCTGGTCCCAGAACGTGCATTTGCTCCAACAATTTTGCCACCAATTGGAGCTGAGGAAATTAGTGTCACTGGGAAAGACTTTCATCTTAGGCTCATCCCGAATGGCATCGAAGGAATTATCCAGTCTCCAATGGGGGAATATTACACATGTGAATGTCTCCTCCACTGTCATCTCCGCACTAGATGTGAAACTTGCACCTTGGGAGCCTTTCCAACCATCCAATCCAAGGAATCTTTCATGTTCACCGTCCACATTCCATTCCTTCTGCCACCAAATTTTCTCCTTTGAACATCGCGGGCAGTTCTGGATCATGACATGTTCTCAACCGTCGATCGCGACTAACCCTTCATGCAGCCGTAGAGCTGAGTGGGCCCCATTATCTTTCGCAATGAGAAGCCTTGGTATTCATTCATGCTAGTCCACACTATGAAATAAACCATGGCCATAGATTTCTCTCCTTTCTTATCATGGTCATTGATCTTCGCAACCACTACCCCTCTTTCACAATTTGAAATTGCGGCTTTACCCACACAATTATGGCTTGCAAAATTGATTGAGGCTGCAGATCTGAATCAGATCTCATCTTGGCCATAGAATTTTCTTGACCTTTAATCCATTTCATGATCTGGAAGCACGACTTTGGTCAAGCATGTCCACTCGTGCAAAATGGTCTGGATCCATTGATCCACCTATGATCAATCTCAGCCTTTGATTTCAAGTCTTGCTCAACGCCTTCAGCACACCCTCCATTTTCTCCTTTGCCTTGCACTTTTGATAACTTGAATGGGAGTTCACATGAATCTTACAGGAATGGGACCCTCATAGAACTCCTATCAGGCTCTCAAATCAACTATTAAAAATGGAGTGTTAACAAGTACTATTTGCAAAACACTTAGCTTTTGTAGTACTATCCTCAAATTACATCGCTTATATCAGGCTAAAACAATATATGGATAACAAAATCAAGTAATAGGCATGCCATGCATAAAATACAATAAAGAGAATATTCCAATGTACCTTAAAGGTAATCAAACATATGCCTAGTGGAAAGCATAAAATATTGTTGGACACAATGGCCACACTGAGAGGGGGGTGAATCAATGTGTGTGAAATAATAACCTTTTTACCTTATTTTAATCAATCAAAGAATACCAATAATTATGTCATCAATTGCATTATAAAATTCATCATGAGTCATAAGCAAAACATCACATCAAAAGAGACACAATAATATATTTATTTTGATCATTATCATGGAAGACTACAATCTTCTCGATTACAATCAGCACCAACTGATGAAAATAACACCAAATCTCATAATAGGACCCAACCTGGTTTTCTTAGCTCCAACTAAAAAGGGTGTGAGGAGTCCAATCCTTAAGTGCAAGATTCGACTTTCAATCTTGATGCCAATATTTGATTGTCATCAATCTGCTACTCATCGCTCAATCTACTCATCGATGCTGTTGGTCATCTACTCAATATTGTTGGTATTCTGCTCATCACTCTCATCAACACTGCTGCAACACTACCAGGTCTACTCATTAACACTGTTGGTCATTGTCAAGTCATCAAACATCAAGGTCCTTGACATGTCTTAATAAAGGTATGATCATAATCAAGGTCTGTAACATATGGTGCACATCATCATAGGGCGCATTTTTCACCATCAATAATCATCAATCATGGAGTATAAATTAGGCTACATCATCAAGGAGTTTGTTTCATAGTGTATACATCCCTGTTATACAAACTGTATTCTTCACCATTGTACATGAACTATACAAGACATTACACTCCACATCATTTGACATTCATCACTGTATAAGTATAGCATGCATCACCACATCATCAAGGCATGCAACATAGCAGACATTATCATCATTGAGTATCAACATGGAAATTCATACAAATATACTAATGTTTGAATCACTGTAAATGTAAATATGCTATTGTATGTATGTCACTAACTAAGTAGGTTGTGTATGCAACCTAGCACTATAAGCTTCAACCTTGGATGTATAATCCTTCCTTCATCACTAAACATGCTTCTTCATGATAGAGTGTTCATATCATCATTATAGTGTATAAATCATTACACGTCATTATACAAGTCATTATTTCATCATCAATAGAATTGAATACACATCATTGTATACTACTTTACCATTGTAAACATCATTATTCACACACCATTGTATTCATTCTATACTGTTGATACTTTATTATATGTATCAACCATTGTATATACATAGATACATACACTGTATATTTATATGTACCACTGTATATTCAATATGTAAGTATCATGAACATACCTTAGTCAATGTCAGCATATGCTGTTGGTGGAAGAAATCATCAATGGGACATTATTGAAACACTGTCATCATCATCGAAAGGTCTCTCAATCTGAACATGTCTTCAAGGTCTAGAAAATCATCATAGGTAATGCATCACATCAAAATGCCATCATATTCAACATTATCATGGATTATCATCATTAGATATTACCATAACCTACAAGACATCATCGATTATGTTATGTACTTGTGTACTCCCTTCATCATCATCTTCATTTTCCTTCTTTGTGTCACTGTAAGTGCATGTCAAAACTTAGGGTTGTGTAGATATCCCAGACTTGGAATGTGTGACTATTTATCCCCAAGAAAAAAAGTTGATGACTTTGGATGTATGTGTTGCATATATACTCCACATATTTGGAATCAACCTCGGATATTGACTGTTCATGCAAAAGAGAAACTAGGAACATCTTCAAACAACAACCATCTCTGTGGAAGATTCATATCTTTGCTGGTGTAAAAAGAGGAGTATTTATGAGCTGACAAAGGATCTAATAATGGTCTATCATCTATTAAAAAATATCGGATTGTTTGTATGATAGAACCACCCCAAAAAATATGACTGTTGAATCTACTGCCACCTAGCTTAGTGAACTGTTCACGCCCAAACATAAGAGAAGATAATACTGTAAAATATTTCAATGTACTTCTGCCTCAGCCGATGAATTCTCCTTTAATCAGTGAGGTATATATTCATAATATTCTCATATTTTCATAGATAAATACTGAAAAAAATTATGTTTCTCCCAAACAGTCTTCACAAATTCGTCTGTGGTTGCAAAATTTTTATGTTCTCTGCAATTTCAGGTCTACAAAAAAATTGTAGTCAGTGCTCCTTAGTTTCCTCAGTCTAGCCTTAGTCAAGTGAGATATTTCACCTTGTATTTTTTGGATATATTTGGATGTTGACATATGTGTTTATATGCACATTTAATGTGGACAACTTCATGTTGGACGACTTCTAGGGCGAGGACGGTAAGTGTCTTATAATTTGAATTTTTTTATTTTTTTTACTTTGAATTCAAATTTTATTTATTATTAATATTATTATTTTTTGTTTAAATCAAATAAATATTCCACTTGTATTGCAATTCACATACCCATTCCTTACCATAAGGATGTCCTCATCAAAGGGGTTCCATTTAACCCACTAGGGATTCCATATACATGTCACCATTCAAGGATCAAGCCCTATCATTGCATGCATTTCTTAATTATTGTTCCTTTTCCACCTCATTAAATTTCCTCGGGTGTCCACCAAATAGTCAACACCAAGGGTGTAATAGGTGTCAAAGTGTCATCATATTCAAAGTCATTAAGTCTCAACACCTTCACCCCACCTTCAACGGTACAAGGATCATCATAAGTGTTTCCAAGTGTAAAATTTCCATCATATCTATGTGGGTTCCTTCATCATGCCATTTAACCATGTCAAGTGCAAGTAGTGAGATCCAAGACCATACCAAGGGCATCAAGGTCATCAATTACCACACCATCTTCATAAAGATTACAAGAACCATCAAGCCATCAAGTGTGGATGCAATGGAATCTTCAAGGATTATTCATGAAGCAAGAGGATTCATGGGATTCTTCAACCACCTCACCCTCACTAGGATCCCTTCAAGGGTCAAGATCCATCATGACATCACTTTTAGGGTGTTTAGGCCTTTTCTTGGGGTACCATGACACCATCATAGCATGAATGACCACATAATGGGTTATTAACGCTTCTCCAACCCATCTAGGTATTTTTCATCATCCACAAGAGCTTCAACACCATCTCCAGGGTCTTCAACATATTCAACAAGGTGGTGGCTCCAAGATCCAACATTGTTGGTAAATGGACCTTGTCAAGTTGGTACAAGGTGCTTCAAGGAACAAAACCACTCTGTAAGGGGTCCAAGGCACTGCAAGTGGGACTTGGTGGCATCAATGACAGCCGATGGGGCCACTACAATACAACATATCTACTCAAATACCAACTAACTACTTACACAAAGTAGCATCATCTAGATCCAATCCAGAATAAAGTTTCTCTAAACTAGAAACCATGTATTTTAAATCCATCACATACAACATTATACAACAAATGTGTAATAACATTTATAAAGAAATACATATCTTTTCTTTCACTCTTCAACATTTGTTGACTTCTTGAATCTTCTGCTATCTGGAGAGTTTCTCTGTGATATTTCCATTCTCTGTGATGTTCTTCAAGTCATGATCACTTTCTCAATGATCCTTCTCTTTATATTGCATCACTCCAACTACCTCTCTAAGATGTTTAACTGTTCTCTAATAGTCCATACTAACACTCTTCTTGAGTATCAATAGTCTCTAAGACATTGACCATGTCTTTTCTCATGTGGATTCTTTCCACATATATCACATCCCATGGATTCCTAAGTCATGTACCATGACTAACTAATGGGGATTTTATCTGTTGTTTCCTATTAAGACACATCAATATTCCCTCTTCGATTGGAGTGTTTTTATGTACTATATCAATATTGTCCCATATAGAGGATTTAGTAAGAATTATTGCAATGTTGTTGATATGTGGATATGTAACATGTCTCGAATATAGCTGACTAGAAACCTAAAAATTATTTACTTCTTTTTAACATACTCTATTTAGAGCAACACATGTCATCTTCCTCGATCACTATACTAGTTAGATTTCATATATCTTTGAAACTCTATCTCACTTACTAAAACATATCTAAGTCCACATACACTTGTATGAAGTAGGTACCAAAACACATGCTATGTACATGTATATGTATAGACTGTACAAAGAACATGAGTGATCCAGGAACCTATGACTAACCAGGTTCATATCAACTAATTTTTTTTTAGATCTTCCAAATCTGATCTAAACTTTATATTTCTATTCATATAGATGTCCATGGACTTTTATCCATCATCCTAAAACTCATCAATTTCTCTATTGCACATTTTCCTTAAATAAGGACTAATCATAAGAATCATAACAAGTTTATTGAATATAGTTCTGATTTTCCTTCTCAGTTATTAGCATCATGCATATATCCTTTTTACAGGAGGTACATGAACCAGTTACACTGGTTCTTCAGGAGATAGAGAGATGAGCAACTCCCTCTCACCATGTAAATGTGAGAGTCATAATATGGGTCCTCCATCATGGGGACTTATGCTCATCTATATATGAATATCTTCTTTGAGACATGAACGTAAATAAGATAGAATATATTCACGAGTCTTCACATCTATCAAAATATATTTAAGCCATTTATTTTGTCTACTCTCCAAGAGGCATAGAAACCTCTCCAACTATTCTATTTCATGCTCACCCATATGAATGACTCTACATTCATGTCATTATTTACTTTTAGGTAAGGGAACATTAATTTTCCCTACAAGAAACAATATTCTATAGAACCATTTCATACTCATGAATTTTATTCACATGAAATACTCTCAATATACTGATAATGATTTACATAGTTATGTATAGATATTAACCAACCAGTTTAACATAACCCATTATAATCTTATATACTTATATGCAGCCCTATATCAATCATATATAATTCCAAAAAATTCATTTTATGAGTGAAATATTTTCATGTCCTCACATTTATACCATCAAATGTGTGGACCTTGATAAGCACCTAGGGGGCCAAAGAAGAATTAATTAATTAGCCTAGGGAAATTTTGCTAAATAATTTTTATTAAGGCATGTACCTAATTTTAATTATTTCCATTAATTAATTATTGTGAAAATAACATGTGGAATTGAGCTTTCCATGTCAAGAGGGAACAATTGGAAAGACAACTTGCCAAGGAGGAAAAGTAGAAAGTCTATGACAAAATCAAATCAGAGAGAAAAATGAAAGGCCAAAAACTTGACAACAAAAGGGATGAGAGCATAGGTGAATATTGGGCTTCACTGGAGCTCGACTTTGCCAAATGTGATGGATGAAATAAGTGACTAATCTAATAATTATGAGTTGACGATCATGCACTCCACACCTACAATGAGAAAAGAATGGGAGGAAGAAGAATGGGGAAGGAAGGAATTGGGGCACATCTCCCAATGATTGAGGAACAACAGTCAGCTGAAGCAATGCTTCACATAAACATGAATCAATAATAATCCAAACTGAGTAAGTGAGATCCACTTGTCTTTTTATAATATTTTGGTGACTTTTTGAGTAGGTAGGTGACCTGTGAAGGAAATTCATCCTCATAGAACCCTAACCCTAGCAACATCATTTCTCCCTCCTTGAGTAATTAGAAAGTAGGGACCCTTGTGAGTTGTTTCCTTTTCCATGTCATTCATTAAACTTAGCAACTACGCCCTCCTTAGGAAAATAGTTGTTTCTTTTATCTATGACAACTTTTCTTCTTTCCCCTACTTTTGTGGCTGAGTTTTCGAAAGGAAAATACACCCTCCTTTGTCAAACGTTTCATGCTTTTCCTATGACATATGTTTTGAGTCTTTAAAAGGAAACTATGCCATCCTTTTTCAATTGTTTCCTCTTTTGTATCTGAATGCTTTCTTCATAGCTTTCGGGCACTTTCCCTTTTCTCTCTGACTTGATTTTGTCACAGAGTTTCCACTTTTTCTCCTTGGCAAGTTGGCTTTCCAATTGCACCCTCTTGACCTGGAAAGCTCAATTCCACATGTTATTTCCACAATAATTAATTAGTGGAAATAATTAAAATCGGCTACAAACCTTAATAATAATTATTTATCATATTTTACCTAGGGTAACTAATTAATGCCTCTTTGTCCCCATACGTCTTTATGAAGGTCCAGACATTTTGTGGTCAAAATGTGGGGACATGACCATCCTCCCCTCCCAAATATGATTGTCCTCAAACAAAAGCACTCCAGAGTGCTGCAAATTGGTCCACTATGTAGGAGAACTGGAGCATGAATCATGTGAAAAAAAATTGACTTGCTCCAACAAGGTAGCATGTAACATTTCTTAAAAAACAAGCAATTCTAGGGTCCCATTTCTTGCATTGCACCCCCTTCAGTGAGAATTGCTTCCAACATAACTTATCAGAAAAAAAATATTCCTAGGTCCCATTTCCTCAACTTTAAATGTCCAAATAATGCTACTCCCTTTGGAAATATGTCATTCCCAAGAATGCTAGGGTCCCAAGGTATTTCTTGCCTCATTCCACACATAATTAAAAACAAAAAAATTCCATAATCATGGAAGATAAAAATAATGATGTGGAAATCATGCCACCGCATAGAAAATTGAGAACTCCCCATGCAACATTGGAGATCTGTGAGTCTTCTCCACCAAACATAAAATTATTTGTGTACATGGTGAATACTAGCACTGAAGCTCCCTATTTTGTTGTTTCAATGACATAGGTGTGATTCCCATGTTTGAATACAATTATAGGAATCCTCCAACATCCATTGATGCTCATGTTTCTCACAGAATATGTAGGACGTGTCTACTAAAAATTCCATGGTGTAAGAAAAAGGTACACCCTCTAAGGTGCATAACGTCAACAAGTATCTACCCATTCCTTCCACAGATAAACAAATCCTCCAAAATAAGATCCATATGGGAATTTTATTGATTTCCCATGTGCACAATACCAATGGATCAACTCTCTGCCACTAGTAAAATGATGCAAGAATCCATCCTTATGCAAAAATACCACCTTATGCAAGATATTTTTCTAATCAAATCCTCTTGGAAGTTTGCTTGCTCAGCTGCTTTCCACAGCTCATGAGCATAATTGTTTCTCAATGAGACTACATGTGTGACATGTAATCTTCCACCCAATCCATATGTGGTTGAATGACATCAAGTGAAAAAAATATGTGCCTATGTGGATGCTGGGAGGGTGTTGGTGCATTTAGTAAGTCATCATGAACCTCTAGGAAAGAGTCCATCTCTTCCTATTGCACCAACAAGGAAAATTCCTTCTCCCAATTTTCATCCCTACTTGATGAGACTGAAATAGAAGTGTGGGTAGAATTGTGAATCGGATATCTACAATAATTCTCCACCCAAATTATGGCTGCCTCTTCTTCCACAATGATTGATCCAACTGAGGTGAGGTCATCTGTCTCTTCCATGGATAAGAGACTCTCTCCAGAAAACAACTCCAAATTTCTATGGAAAAGGTCAAGTGCTTGGTTCTAATCAGGATTATCTGCACAATTCTCAAGAACATGCAAAATGAAGAGAATCACATGATCCACCATCTCATGATATTCCTCCATATTTTCAATAATGTAATCATCCTTGTGAATATGGATGAATGGTGTGGAGGAGGGTAGGTGATATCTTTTCAACTTCTCATGAAATTTATCTATATCCATATTGGAATATTGGAGTGCACCTTGAGTTCTCTTTAAGGAATCTTGGGTGGTCAATAATTATTCTGTGAGCTTTCACATCTCTTCTTCATCCTTCAAGGATTCTCCATACAATAAATCCACAAGTTCAAGAACATTGTTTCTATCAGAAAGCAACTGCAGAAAATTACCTTCGGGGCTTGTCATGGCCTTTTGAAACTTCTCCATGTCTTCAATGGAATATTTATCCTCCAACTTCCAATAGATATTTTTCATCAATGCATAGGTTCCATGGAGAGTGCGTAGATCCTATTTGATTTTTCACTCTCATCTTTAGTGACCTTGCAAGAAAGTGAGGTTCTTGCAGATGAACCTCTTCTTCTTCCCTCTCTCTGGGATCAACTTCATGAAACTCTAGTGGTGATGTGGAAGTTGATCTTGGAAACTTTTCTTCCCATGAAATATCTATGGAAGCAACATAGAGATATGGAAATCCCTCAGTATATTTCTTAGTGAAATTTAAGCACCGATCAGTAGGTACTCTTTCAATCATGTCCATAGTGTTTCTTATCCCTCTGGATTGTTTTTTATACATCACTGATGGTAGGATCAAGTGAATGGAGACACTTCTATTTTGTTTCACAGTCCTCTCCAATAAGGATTTCAATTATGTATTCTTTTTTTGAAACATATTTCTCTTTATGATAATAGAAAACTTCACCTTCTCCTTCAATGCAAACACCTTGCAGTAACTTTCACTTCTCTTTTGGAATCTTTCTTTCTGCTTTCCCACTTGCAAGACTAGATGGCTCATAGCTCTCCACAATGGTGATAGAAGGATTTGGATTCTCACCAAGGTCAAGCCTCTCCTATGATGTGGCTGCATCTTCATCATGCTGCAATATATTCCAAAAATAAGAACTGTATGCATCCCTTTACACCATATTTTTCTCCCTCAGATTTCCTAGTTCACACCCAACAGGTGGGGGCTTGTCTTCCACTTCATTAGTAAATTGAAATGATGCATTCAGATCTGATATTTATTCTTCTTTTGGATCTGATACAAAATATTCCTTCACCATATTGTCACTATTTACACCCTCACCCTTCTTTGCACTGATTTTGTGATCACCAAGAGAGAGACTAGGAGTAAATTTATCTCCTCACAATTGGCCTTCCCTTTGTAGTCCTCAGATGCAAGTGAAGAATTTTTATCCTCCCATGGACCAGATGGTTACAGGAGAACATTGCTGCTGAAAAAATAATAACATTCATCATACATGTTCTTCACTTTATCTAATCCATGTACATATACTTTGGTGGCCTTTTCCTCCACCAAATTTTCTGGTTCACACCTAAGCAGTGTGGAATTGTTTTCTTGTTCATTATGTGGTCCAGAAGGTGTCTGTAAATCTGGTTTGTGTACCTATTTTGGATATGATCCAAAATATTTCTCACCACCCATACATGAACCAACATCTTGAGTAGTGATCTAGATATCACCTAGGAAAATGCAAGTGCATTCATCCTTACTCTCTTTTCCTATGCAACCACCTTGCGGTTACTTGCACTCCACTACATGGATATCTACCTCTACCTCATTTTTATTATCCTCCAAGAAGATTGAGGATTATTCATATTGAATGGTTCTCAACTCAAAAAATTTGGATACTCTATTGGAAGAAAAACAAAACATTCCCCTAATGCTTGGGAAAGTAGATGGCTTTGATGAATCTTCCATTTTTTCTCCAAGTGGTAACCATCCAGTATCCACTTTCGTGTGCACTTCGTTAACCATGTGTGAAATATTTCTCATGTTTCTCCATAGTATGGATATTTGAATAGTATTTTTACCTCATGAGTGTAGTACTCTCGAAAATAAATGACCTCCCTTATCACTTCTTTCAAATCATAGTACTCCATGGAGTATTGGAAGGATTCCTTAAAGTTTCTTCCATTGAACATTTGGTCATTGATAATTATAGATCTCTTCCAAATGGAATCATCATGAAATTGGAGCCAAATTTCATACATATCATTCCCAATACTTCTACTTGAGGTTTTTCATGAGGTCCCTTCATATCCTTCTTCTTCAGACTGCTCAAGGTCTTCTTCAGAACTTTTGCATTATTCTTCATACAGCACATCAAAGTATTTCTCAGAGTATGGTAGGAGCCTCATGGATGAGAATTTATTCACTGATATATTTATTTCCATAGGATGATATAAGGAAAGAGATTTTATACCACCGTAACATCCTCGAATCATATTTCAGAGATACTAACCCCAGACAAAGACTTGGTATAGAAAATTGTTAAACTAGGTGCTAGGAAATTACTAGTTTTGATTGGGAGGACTCAAACTAAAAGGGATTATCCATAAACAAAATTAGGGATATTATACCAATGTAATTATCTGAGGTCTGTTATACATATCATATCACTAAATATTCTGCAAAATTAATTAAGATTTCTGATATGAACTTGCAGACACTCAATAAAATTTCTGACTAGGGGAATGAAGGTATTTTACTAAGAAATTTGTATGCAATGGAGATGGAAGGGGGAATAAAGAAAGGAAAGTTTAATAACATTTAATTCACCTTCAATAACACATTTATATCAGGGACCATTCAGGTTTTATATTCCACTATGGGAAAACTTAATCCCCCGCTTCTGGGTCACCCAACTGTGAAACTAGGAATATTTATTCAGTCCTCTCGACCACAGGCTTGGGAAAAGGAAAAAATATTTTGTATGAAATTAATATAAATGAAAATAATTTTTGTGACAGCTCAGAATGGTTCTAGAGATTATTGGGCAGTTTAGGAGTGAATTGGGAATTTTTGGCAATTTTGGCCTTATAGAAGTCATGCACAATGGAGGATACCAAAAACTTGTACGAACTCAATGAATTTGAATATGGAATTATGTATGGATATATGGGTATTTCAGTGACACAAAAAAAATTTCAGAATCGAAATTGACTGAATATAACTCCCAAGATTGAAGAAACAACTAGACTAGTCAAATTTAACTAGTGATCTAGCTAGGGTGTACAATTTAGCATGAAATTAGTAGCAGAAACATATAATACCTGATAAATGAAATTGAAAGAGCCTAATACATATTATATAAACATATTCTCCACTCATAATCAAGCTCATGTCCATTACTCAATTATTCTTTCATGAGACTGATCAAATCCCTCATTTTCATGGAAAATTAAACTCATACAAGGAAAAATAATTATGTGACATGATTAGAAATTAATATTACAATATTAAAGAGATATTAAACAGTGTTTATAATATTATACACATCATAAATAAAGATATTTCTTTACCACTCCATAATAGGACTCAAAATGGTGGGCAAGAGGCCCAAAACTTGACAACAGAAGGGATGAGATCATAGGTGAATCTTGGGCTTCACTTGAGCTCAAATTTACTGAATATTATGGCTGAAATAAGTGACTCATATGATCATTATGATTTTATCATCATGATCTTCACACTTGCAATGAGAAAAGAAGGGGAGGAATAAGAATGAGGAAGGAAGGAATTGGGGCACATCACCCAATGATTGAGGCACAACACTCAGTTAAAGCAATGATTCATGTAAACATGAATCAATAATAATCCAAACTGATTAAATGAGGTCCACTTGTATTTTACAATATTATGGTGACTTGTTGAGCAGGTAGGTGACTTGTGAGAGCAAGTAATCCTCATAGAACCCTTACCCTAGCCACATATGCTCCATCCTTGAGTAATTATCAAGTAGGGACCCTTGTGATTTGTTTCCATGTCCATGTCATTCATCAAACTTAGAAACTACTCCTCCTTAGGCCAATAGTTTTTTCTTTTATCTATGAAAACTTTTCTGCTTTCCTTTGATTTTGTGACTGAGTCTCCAAAAGGAAATTGTGCCCTCCTTTGACAAAAGTTTCCTATTTTTCCTATAACAACTTTTCTAAGTCTCCAAAAGGAAACTACAACCTCCTTTGTCAATTGTTTCCTCTTTTGTATATGAGTGCTTTTGTCATAACTTTTGGGCACTTTCCCTTTTCTCTCTAACTTGCTTTTGTCATAGAGTTTCCATGTTTACTCCTTGGTAAGTTAGCTTGCAAATTGGGCCCTCCTGACATGGAAATATTAATTCCACATGTTATTTATACAATAATTAATTAATGGAAATAATTAAAATCAGGTACATGCCTTAATAATAATTATTTAGCGAAATTTCCCTAGGATAATTAATTAATGCCTCTTTATACCCCTAGGTGTTTATCAATGTCCACACATTTGGTGATCAAAATGTGTGAACATGACAATCCTCCCTTCCCAAATTATTATTAAGGCATTTACCTAATTTTAATTATTTCCGTTAGTTAATTATTGTACAAAAAACATGTGGAATTGAGCTTGCAATGTCAGGAGGGTGCAATTGGCAAGCCAACTTTTGAAGGAGGAAAAGTGGAACCTCTATGACAAAAGCAAGTCAGAGAGAAAAGGGAAAGTTCCCAAAATCTATGACAAAATAATTCAGATACAAAAGAGGAAACAATTGACAAATTAGGGTTCAGTTTCCTTTTGGAGACTCTGAAAAGCAGTCATAGGAAAAGAAGGAAACTTTTGACAAAGGAGGGAGCATTTTCCTTTTTGAGACTCAGTCACAAAAGAAGGGGAAAGAAGAAAATTTGTCATATATAAAAGAAACAACTATTGTCCTAAGGAGGGAGAATTTTATAATTTTAATGAATGACATGGACATGTAAACAACTCACAAGGGTCCCTACTTGTTAATTACTCAAGGAGGGCGCATATGTGGCTTGGGTTAGGGTTCTATGAGGATGAATTTCTCTCACAGGACACCTACCTGCTCAACAATTGACTACAAGATTATAAAAATACAATTGGATCTAATTTAATCAGTTTGGATTATTATTGATTCATGTTTATGTGAATCATTGCTTTAGCTGAGTGTTGTTCCTCAGTCATTGGGAGATGCACCCCAATCCCTTCCCCATTCTTCTTCCTCGCATTATTTTCTCATCGTAGGTGTGGAGCGCATTATGGTTAGGTCATAATGATCATGTCATTCACTTATTGAATCCATCATATTCATTAAATTCAAGCTCCAGTGAAGCCCAAGCTTCACCTATGCTCTCATCCCTTTTGTTGTCAAGTTTTGGGCCTCCTTCCCACCATTTTGAGTCCTCTTATGGAGTGGTCAGAAGATATATTTATTTCTGATTTGTATAAGATTATAAACACTATTTAATATTTTTGTCATGTTTTAATCTTACTGTCCAATCATCTCACTTAATTAGGTTTCCTTGTATGAGCTTAATTTGCCATGAAAATGAGGGATTTGATCAGTCTAGTGGAAGAATAATTGATTAATGGACATGAGATTGATTCTAAGTGGTGAATATGTTGATATAAGTTATATTAGGCTCTTTAAATTTCATTTATCAGGTCTGATATGTTTCTTTTATAAATTTCATGCTAAATTGTACACCCTAGCTAGATCACTAGTTAACGTTTACTAGTCTAGTTGTTTCTTCAATTTTGGGAGTTATATTCAGTCAATTTAGATCCTTAAATTTGTTGTGTGTCACTGAAAGAACCATATATACATAAATAAATAAATATTTAAAATTCATTGAGGTGGTACAGTGTTTTGGTATCCTCCATTGCGCAAGACTTCTCTAGTCCAAAATTGCCAAAAATTCCCTATTCACTCCTAAAATCCCCAATATGATATAGAACCATTATAAATTGTCAAAAAAATTATTTTAAGCTATAGAAACATCATATGACATCTCTTTTCCTTTCCCTAAGCTCCTGTTCGAAAGGATTTAATAAATCTTCCTAGTTTCACTGTTGGGTGACCCAGAAGCGGGGGATTAAGTTTTTGCATAGCGAAATATGAAACCTGATTGTTCCTTGATATAAATTTGTTAGGGAAGGTGAATTAAATTTTATGAAAATTACCTTGGTTTCTTCCCCCTACTAGCTCCCTTGGATACAAATTTCTCAGCAAAATACCTTCATTTCCTTAGTCATAAATTTTACTGAGTGCCTGCAAGTTCATATCAGAAATTTTAATTATTTTTTAAGAAGAATTAGTGATATGATATGTATACCAGACCTCATATAATCACAGTGGTATCATATCCTTGATTTCCTTTGTGAAGAATCAGTTTCGGTTTGAGTCCTTCCAGTCAAAACTAGTAATTTCCTAGCACCTAGTTTGATAATTTTTTGTACCAAGTCTTTGTATGGAGTTAGTATTTCTGAAATATGATTTGGGGATATTAAAAATATACATCCCCATGTTCATATATTATGAGGTAATCATGAAGTCCTGTACTAGCAAACCATGTAGTATTATGTTCATAGTTTGTGAAACAATCATGCAACCCTAAATATCATGTCTTATGAAGGATGTTTTAAGCCTTATATTAGTCCTGCATAAGTCTTTTATCAGTCCTATATCATCTCACAAAATATGAACTCATGATATTGATAATATGCCAATAAAGATAGAAAAAACAATTAATATGATAAACATAATTCCAAGTCTAGGAATATAGGTCTATATGACAGTCATGAAACATAAAAAAATTAGATCTGATTTATAACAACATATAAAAATAAGTTACTCATATTTCTTGTTTTTGTGGGCTCCCTCCTGATCTATGCACCATTGGATAGATGGGTGGAGTCCTTCTTTATTCACTTCAACTTTAAACACTCCAAAAGAAAACTCAATGCATGTACTAGAAGGTGTGTCTCTACATGGGAATAAGGATCCCATGAAACCAAGAGTGAATTATCTTTCTCACTTAAGGGGATATTATTTTCCATTATCCTCTTCCTTGGACAATTTTTCTTGATAAGGTTAACCCCCTTCGACGATGGTGGATGGATGAACACTTCCTTCTTTTATTTTCCTTGATTTGCAATCCCGTATGAAGTAACCTTCCTTATTACAATAAAAACATATTAGTTTTTATTTGTACATACCTTTATGGATCTCTTTCTTCTTTGCATGGAAAGTGTTCTTGGGAGAAAAAGGTTTCCATCCTTTCTAGGTTCTTTCCATGAGGAAAAGATCCTCCTCCTTAGTGCTCACCATCTTGTTCTATATGTGCCCTTCTTCTTGGATGCAATCATGCCAAAGTATTTTGAATTCAATATTCTCTTCTCTTCCATTTACTGCAGCAAGAAAGGTCTCCCATGAGGAGGGGACTCTGTCGATGGCGGTTTGTAGAAGATCAGCCTCATCAATCTCCACACTAATGCTTACTAGTTGATCCTTCACTTGTAAAATATTTGTGAATAATGATGCTACGGTATCATCCTTCTCCATATTCATGTTACACAACTTGTTCTTAAAATCCATATTTTGAGTAGGGGACTTCTTCTCATAAATATTTGTGAGTGTGTAGAAACACTCCTTTGTCGTCTTCAATGGCATGATCACTGACATGAGGTTGTCCTTCACGGTGTCATATTTGATCCTCTTTTCCTTTTATTTATTCTTCTTTTAATTTGTTTTTACTTCATTTGTAGTGGGCTCTTCAATCACAGAGCTCACAAAAGAATCAAGATCATGCTCTTCAAGTATAATGATCACCCTCACCTTCCAACTATTGAATTTGGATATTCCTTCGAGTTGATATTTTGATTAGATGGATATTGATGCCATTTCTTCTAGATATTTCTCAATGCTTAAAGATCTATGGAGGCTTAGAGTGTTTGAAAAAAACTAAGCTCTTGCATGCCTTTGATCTGATACCATGTTAGTGATTGAGAAAAAAAAATGAAGATAATTGAGATTTAAAACTTTAATCCACAATAACAGTGCATACATATCTCATCAATATTCCAAAGGCATAAGGAAAACCATAGAACACAGGATATACCCTGGGAAAACCCTTCGGTAATTTGGAGGATAAAAACCCCAACAAAAAATCTTAGAGTATGATTGATAATCAACAGAGAATGATTACAACACAATAACAAATTTCTTGTTTCGAGAGAACAAGAGAGTAGAGATCAAATGGAATACTGTGATGATATTTCCAAGTGCATAACACTTTAATAACAAGTCAAATTAGGTCATACAAGGAAGGTAGTGAGTATTGCATGCTTCAGTAAGTAGTTAACACCGAGAACATTGATTTATATACAACTATGTGCCCTCACTGACTTGGTGCCATGTTGGAAATTCATAATTATCTCCCACAAGGAAGATATGTGCCCTCCATTAATTCACCAAGTTTAACTATCTCTAATTGAGTTTTTAGCTGAATTAACTGAAGTGAACTAAATGGAACTGCATGTAACTAAATGGACCTGATTGTAACTGAACATAATTGAATGTAAATGAACATAATTGATTGTAACTCAACATAACTAAATGTAATTGAATATAACTGAATGTAACTGAACATAATTGAATGTAACTAAACATAATTGTATGTAACTAAACATAACTAAATGTAATTGAACATAATTGAATGTAACTGAATAGAACTCAATATAACTTCATCACTCTCATCTCTAACACCTACTTGCATAAACTAAGGAGTTGATTCCTTAATTAAATAATTTTTTTTTATCATAATGAATACTCAACTGATGTCTTATCAATTCAAGTTCACTTCATGGTATGCATGGGAAATTATAATTCTCTCTCTATCTCTGTGCTCATATTATTTTTTCTCTGCATGGTCCATATGTGTTTTCATTAATTATATATCATATGATACTCATAAGAATTGTTTTGAACCTATTCTCATATGTATTACGCTAGGTCATATACTCAAATGCAAAAGTAAATCACTCTAGGGGTAGTTAATCCCTAAAGGAGACTTATAGCACTTGTTGACCATGACTAGCCATACATCACATAGTATATCCCCAAGACTTAATAAAAAATAAGTCATGTGAACTTAATACAAAATAGGGTCCATACATGATACAACACAAGTATCAGAACTTAACATAAGGTCACGATATTAACCATAAGATCCTAGTACAAGCATCTCTCTTGAATATGACAATGTCATGTGAACTTAATACAATATAAGTTCCAAACTTGATACAAAACAAGTCTTAGACCTTAATACAACATAAGGTAATGGAGAAAATATGAACCTAATTACAACATAGATTCCGGACTTGATTACAACACAAGTCTTAGACCTTAATACAACACAAGGTCATCGAGAATAACTCTCGAGGCTGTACTCTTAAATACCTACATCATGAAATAGAATATATATACAACTTTAAGGAAATATGAATACAAGAGAAATTGTATGAGGATTAACTAACTTATTTTCCAACCCAAGAGATGACAAATATTCTTCATTTCTTATGATGTGGTATTTACGAAGATGCTCATAATCTATCACATTTTCATCTTTTCTAGGGTGACTTTTAGATTTCAACCCCTGATTCTTCATAGCCTATATGCTCAAAATTTATCAAAAACACATCATTAGTACATGGACAAACAAAGAAAAACAAACATAATTAGTAACACTATGTTATCAAATCTAAAACAATATTCTCATGTTTGACAATGAACCAACAAGTCATCTTTTAGAATCACAACTATGAATTCAAGGTCACATGTATGCTAAGTATAAAATTAACAAGTCACCCGTAGAAAATTGATCCTTAAAAACCATATATGATAATCAACATTTGAATTATCATGAAAAAAACAAACATTTAGTTCTAAAGTTAGAATTGTAAGTTAATTCCAGGTATTATTTACTGGGAAGATAAAATCTTGTAGGTGATCAATTTAAACCAAAGAATCATTATAATCACTCTAGTTATGGAAAAAGTAGTAGTTTCCAAATTGATTCAACCATTGTCAATAGTGGTCAAGCCCAAGTAAAAGGATCAGTAAAAGAGGAAAAATATAATGACTAGGTAATGTTATGGGTAAAGTACATAAGATTTTGGATAATATAAATTAAATTACCCAAATAATGGATTTACTTGGAGTTTCTATGGAACAAAATTCCTTTGGGACTTCATCAGTATATGTCACACGTATTTTGGAGACTTCATTTGCATAGCTACAAAGTAGAATATCCCATCAGAACTTCACAGTTAACTGCGCTTGGGCTAGAGTAGTACTGGGATGCGTGACCTCCCAGGAAATCCTAGTGTTACACCCTCCACCCCCTTTTTTAATATTTATAACTGGGGAGGAAGGTTTGGGTGGGATTATCTTTGATCCCAAAGAAAAAAAGTAACGAATTATGCTTGGGATATTGGAAAAAAACCCAACAACGAAGAAGAATGGCTTGCGATTCTCTTTGGACTAGAACAGGTCAAGAAAAACAAGATCACCAAAGTCATAGTCATGGGAGACTCTAGGAAATTCATCAACAAAATGGTAGATGGATATAATAAAGGAGTAGTCAAAATTCAAAGTATTTACGATCGGATTCTGCAAACCTATATAAATATCCAAACCTCCTTTTTTCATATTCTCAAAAGCAATAATTCATAAGTAGACATTTTAACAAATCAAGGCGCTAAGCTAAAAGTCAGAATTTCCAGGGTGAATGGAAATCTAAATATTTCAAGCTATGTCCCTTAATAACATAAGAATGATTTAGTGGCATAAGAAAATGGGTCCCAAGAGTGGCATAAGTCACGCTCCTACTCTATCCTTCACTAGACAAGAAACTTGGGTGAAAAATACCCCTTCTGGGTGAACATGAAGCAATCGGCGTTCAACCTCCATCTGACAGCATGCATGATTTTCGGTGTCCAGCTAGAGTCCATGAAAAATTGGTGTCGCAGCCCATGTGATGGGTTTCAATGCCAATCCTGGCATCTTCACGATGATTAGAAACTTGGAACGAGCCATGGTAGAGGTTAAATCAACTCTATTTTCAGTCCATAATAGAAACAACACAGTGAGTGTTTCTCCTTCTGTATTTTTCATGCATACCCTAACTTTTGATGACGTCAGCATTAAGGATAAGGAAAGGAGGCACAAATCTTTGATGATGCATCCATCATTCTTTGAACATGCAGGATTGGCATCTCTTGTAGACATGGAAGGAACATTGAACGACCTATAGGCCTATCTAAGGGATATCAAACAAGACCTTTGTTGGATCTACAATGTTGTGAATAAAGAATCTAAACAAGGGATCTCTACAACAACAAAACTGAAGTGGATGGCCAAGAAAATGGGAAACCATGGTACCCGAATTGAAGATAATCAGAGAGATTTATATGAGCTTATGGGACCACTGGATACATGAACAGATATTTGCACAAGTTAGTCAGCATGAGCCAGTGCAACCACTATCAAACCTCTCCTACAAGGGATCAACCAATGGAGGAGACTTCAGTAGCTCATCTAGTCACAACATCCAAGGGATAAGAAGTAGCAGTAGCCACAATTCTATGGTATTTTATGTTTTTCTGTATTTAAATTTAGGTGTCTATGTCTGTATCTACCCTTCAAAGGGTTTCATAAATATTTTTTTGAACAACAATAAGGCTCTTTTCATATATTACAGCTTAAATAGTTTAGGCATTTGGGTGACAGACAATTTGATGTCAAGTTTTTTGACTCTTTTTGTAAGCTTGGTTTCTTGCATCCATTTTATATAATATAATATCCTCTTGGTTCTTGTTAAAAAAAAACTACAAAGTAGAAGAGAAATGAGATACATAAGAGATAAATGATTTAAATGTATACAAAATCGATACTATTATCACTCCAAGAAACTCCTCTAGGTTGCAGCTCGAGATGCCTAGTAACGTAAATGTTTTTAAGGTTTTTCTAAATGGATCAAGTCAGATGACCTAAAGGACCTCACATGCTCAAGACATGCATAAAACTCAATCCAAATATAAGGCTTCTAACTACCAATGTTCAGAGGTTTGATAATAGGGTGAATAGATGGAGAACTTACTATGATGGCTGATTCATATATAAAGAAATTACATATAAATGGCTAACCATAACAAGGAAAAGTACTTGTAATTCAACTCATCAACATACAAATAGGATGAAAACTATTAGATATTAGATAAAATGAATAAACCTGAATCAGACAATCAAGCACAAGTACAGGACATAAAAGATATGGAAGCTGAACATATAATAGCAAAAGAGCTTATATTAGATGATGAATAACATGAGAAGATTGTAATAATAAGGGTCTAAAGGCCCCCGAAGTCGAACCTTTGCTTCAACATAAATATTACGCTTTATAGCCTTTACAAAAATATTTAGATCTTGAAAAGTTGGATTTGATTTACTAAAAATAGATAAAATAATATTTTTTTTGCAAAATTAGGTCAAAAACCCTAATTTAAGTACTAGTCTATCTAACTCTAACTCTTGTTCACTCATTCAACTCTTTGATAACTACAGTGATTGCTAAAGTAGAGTTGTAACCTGTTATCTGATAGATAAGCCATGGTTGGTAAAAAACAGGTAGGTTTTGTGACCCATTTCTCCTTGATCGTACCCTCAAAACTGGAACAGACCCCCTCCACTAGTGGTTTTCATCAATTTTCATCTTTATAATTCATCCCTAAGGTATTTGTATCTGCAAAAACTGGTTCTATGTGTCAAAATATCTTTCTGTACCCTTTTCTGCTTTCGGTGGTTAAGGAAGCAAAATCCTAGGTCTTTTAGCTACTGAAAGCTCTACTTTCAGTGGCTAATGAACAACTGTTGCGTTTTCCTAAGCCACCAAAAGCCTTGTTTTCTGCCAAATTTTATTAGCCTTTAAATCAACCTTTTACAGTTTTTACCTCTATCCTTCTGGTATTTCTTCAATTTGCATAGGATTTGATAGAGCAGTAGCATCATGAGTTGCCTCAAGATCCTAAAAGCTTGTTGTTGCCTCTTCTAGGGTTTCTAGTGCACAGTGAGCTTGAGAGGTAGGGGTTGAGTTGGAATTATTCATCTGCAACCTCAATAGTTTGATCATCCTGTAAATATTGGTGTTGTCCTTCATAAGCCTCATATTCCTTTTTTGTAGCAAGAAATACATCCCCTTCATTTCTAGCAGAGACTTATGCAATTAAGCATTTTTCTTGGTTAATATTGCATTAGTTCTTTTTATCTCTCTCTCTAACACCTCCATTTCATGTATTTTCCCTAATAGATGGTTTATTCTCTGAGACCTAGGTTTGCTTGAGGAGGTCTCTGCCATTGGTTCTTCTTGACCTTCCCTTGGTGTTGGTGATGGAAAATCTTCATATTATGCTGCCACATGCTTTTTTAGGTCAACTTATTACTCCTTTTATTATTCTGAGTCTGAGTAGGGTACGTTTAGTATCTTTCCACTTTGTGCTGGGGCCTCCTTCTCCTTTCCACTAAAGTCCAAATTTCTTTTAGCTTGGTTGGTTTTAGAAGTTGGATAAGGTTGATCCACTGTCACTGGTGACATAGCTCTCCTCTTCCTCTTTCCACTCTTGGGGATGGTAGATTTATTTAAAGGGGGATTTCCTTTGTCTTCTAGCTGTAAGTCTATTTAAAACTCATTCCAGAATAAAAAATATGCCCATGTTATGTTTCTCCTTCGCAATAGTTCTTGAACTATGAGTTGTATCAAGCAATGGTGAGATAACCTTCTTGTGATTTTACTGGGTTGGGCCTTGACCTGGTGTGCCATCTTGGTTAGGATATTGTGGAGGTAGAAAGGTAGGTTTAAAGGGATCCTTCCTGTAAAATGATTCATCAATTTTAAGTGGTATATCATCATCCTATTATACCTACCTACATAGGTTATGTAAACCAAGATTACTTTCAATAATTGTTGCCACCCCTCCTCCAGCCAGGTGGATGGAACAATTTTCCTCCATAATACATCTTTGTGTTCAAGTTTTAAGTATGATTTGAATTCCACATTTTTAGTAATGGTGGTCTTAAACCATTTCTCCCTGGTTCTTGGGAGTTCTGCCACTTCTACAATTAGGGTTTCATCAACTTGGAACTCTTCTTTTCCTATCAACGCCTTAGAGCCATCAAAAGAAAGAGCAAATGCTTCTACAACTTTCTGGTGTGAACCCTTGATTTTCTCACAGAACCTGTAACAACCAGCATCTTTGAAGAACTAGAAAACTTCTATATTAGACTCAAGATAGCTGATGTCACCTAGATCCTGTCTAAGGGCAGGTCCTCCTCCTTTCTTTATGTCTGGTCTGTGCTTCTTAGAACCTGCAAAAAATATAAATTTGAATTATGTGATTGATATTAGTGCACTGGTTTTAAGGATGGCCTTGAGCAGTTAGGATGCATGCATAGAATGTGGAGTTTACCGAGGATATGGTGTTGATTTTGAGGGTTTAACCACTCGATTGGTACTTGAGTAACATGATGGTGTATTTGGGTTATAACCATGAGATAGCCAGCATAGTAATCTTTTTTAACTGGAACTTGATTCTTCGTGAAGGTTTAACTGTCATTGTGGAATAGGTGGAGGGCAAGCTAGGGTTTTGATCTCTATCAGTCACTTTAGATCAATAACAAACTTTTATCCACCAACTTATGATTTGTTGTAGTCCCCTAGTCTTTTTGGTGGTTAAGTGCTAGATAATGATGTGCCTCATGCTGACAGCATTTGATTTTGATGGATAGCTAACTTTTTTTCCTTTTTTGGCCTTTTTGGCAGTTAAGGGAATATAGGGTTTAATTTGCAAGCTGCTGAAAGCTGGGATTTTTAGTGGCTAATGAACCGTTGGTTCGTTTTCCCAAGCCATCGAAATATTCCTTTCCAAAAAATGTATTTAACGAGCTTTCGGTGGTTAATGTCTTCCCAGACCCACTTGCTAAGCTACCAAAACCTGGGCCTTTCAGTGGCTAATGAACTGTTGGCAATTTCGCCTAAGCCACCAAAAGCCCCCTTTCCAATTTTTTATAAAAATGATGTCAACATGCTTTTGTTGGTTAATGCAGTCCTAAGTCCAAATCGTTAGCTACCGAAAGCTGGGATTTTCAATGGATAATGAGCTATTGAAAAGTTCACCTAAGCCACCGAAAGCTAAACTTTCAATTTTTCTTGAAAAATAGAACACCGGGCATTCCAAATTTGTTAATTATCCAGAAATCTTTCATAATATACCCTGAAATATTCACTACTACGAAAAATAAATTGTCTGAATTTGACCTATTGAAAATTAATTTATTTAGGAGATAACATCTAGCTTCTACTTGGGGATGGTAACCTCCCTCTGAGGTCCCAAGAACCCCAGACCAAAATGCCTTTCCTGAAAAAATAAGAATGAAACCTATCTTCTACTTTTCCATTGGGCATGGAGTTTATTTTGTAAGAAAAAACAATCAACTAACTAATATTTTACAATAACAAGGCCTTAAAGCCTCAGATGAAATAAAGTTTCATAAATTGCCCATTTATTGGGCCATCAAACACCTCCTCTCCTTCCAGATTTTGCAATTTGAAGGTGTTGTTTTTTGCTGCACCTGAGTTATCACAAAAGGGCCTATCCATAGAGGTTCAAATTTTCCATGCTTTCCCTTGTCTTGCCTGACAGTATCCCATTTGAGGACCCAATATCCAACTTGAACGGTGTCCACCTTTGCCCTTTTGTCAAAAATAATCTTGATCTTCTGTTGGTGAGCTTTTGACCTTTCCATCACCTATTCCCTGACTTGCTGCAACTCCACCAAATCAAGCATCCTCCTCACCATGTCATTTGGTTCATCCTGTTCCTCCTGAAATAATTTTGCAATTGGCAGAATCAGCTGAATTGGAAAAATGGCCTCAGTACAATAAACCAACTTGAAAGGAGAAGTCCCTATGGATCTTTTGTCAGTTACTCTATCATCCCATAGAGAAAACTTTAGCTTAGAATCCTAGATTTTATTATTATTCTCCAATAGTTTTCTGATGATCCTAACTAGGCTTTTATTGGATGACTCAGCAAGGCCATTTCCTTGAGGGTAATAGGAAGTGGAATGCACCAACCAAATGGCCATTGAATCACACATGTTAACCAATGGCCAGGATTTGAAAGTTGGTGCATTATCAATCACTAGCCTTACTGGGCAGCCAAACCTGATAAAGATGTTCTCATATAAAAATCTCATGATGACCTGGTGAGTGGAAATCCTTATAGGGACTGCCTCTATCCACTTGGTGAAATAGTATGTGGCCACGAGGATCCATTTTTGTTGACCACTAGATGAATGATTAATTTCACCTATGAAATAAAGACCCCACTATTGAAAAGGACCATTCACTACAATAGGTCTAAGGGGCAACGATCTGAGTTGCTTCTTTCCTATGAATCTTTGGCACTTATCACAGGATCTCACAAAGGTACACACATTAGAGAAAAGAATAGGACAATAGTACCCATCCCTCAGAATCTTGTGGGTTGTTGTCTTCTAGTAATGATGGCCTCCACATGTGCTTGAATGAAATTGATGCATGACCTAAACTGACTCTTGTTTATCTAAGCATCTTAGCAAAAAACTAGATAGATCTTTCCAATACAGTAGTTTACCAATTACACAAAATGTAACAGACTTAAGCTTAAGAGCCCGTGTCAGATTTAGAGTAAGTCCAGGGGGGGCCTTCTAAATTTTGTATGAAATGAATAACACCTGAGTACCACTCACATGAGGACAAATTCTCAACTACTTGTTGACTGTCATTCTGCTCCTGAACTGCCTCTGCTGCTGCTTCTATTGCTATCTCTGTCTGCAGGTTAGCTGAATTTATACAAATGAAATTCATCCCCAAAAGATCACAATTTTCTTTAGCCATGAGTTTAGCTAGACCTCGGCCTTTCACTAGCTTGGTAGGCTTTACTTCTATGTCAAACTCAATAAGCTTGGAAATCAATTTATCCCTCTTCCCATCAATGTCAGGCTGGGTCAATACATCCTTTATAGCAGCTGAAGGGACATAGGCAAGGACCTTTGCATGTAGAATGTAAATCCTGAAGGCTTTCAATGACTAGATGAGAGCATAAGCCTACTTTTCAATGGGATCATATTGTATTTCAGCATCCCTCAATGTCTTGTTGAGAAAGGAAATAGGGTGATCAGGGCACTCATTATATTTTTGTAACAACACAGCTGCCATTGTGTCATAGGATGCAAAGGAGAAAATGCAAAAACCCTTGGTGTAGTTTGGACTAATCAGAGTGGGAGCTTCCATGATATCCTTCTTGATGTCTTCAAAAGAGCTTTTTGCTTTCTCTGTCCATTTGATTTCAGCCTCCTTTTTCAACATAGAGGTTATGTGTTTTACCAGCTCTAAAAAGTTTTGGATAAACCTCTTGAAAAAATTTATATTACCCAGAAATGACTGAATATCCCTTTTTGACCTAGGTATGGACAACTTCTGGATTGCTTCAACTCGACCAGGATCAATCTTCACACCTTCAGCTGAGACTATGTGACCTAGGAGTTTTCCCTCACTGAGTGAAAATTGAGACTTCTTTGGGTTCAGTGATATCCCAAATTTTTTTCATTTCAGAAATACCCTCCTCAAGTGTTGCAAATGTTCTTCATGGTTGTGGGAGTAAACAGTGAGGTCATCAAGGTATATGATAACAAATTTGTCTTTCAATCTTCCAAAAGCTAGGTCCATGGCTCTCTAAAAAAGTGGCCCCTGCATTCATTAGCCCAAATAGCATTTTGGAATACATGAAGGTGACCCAAGGAGTGGTAAACATAGTCTTTTCTTGGTCATCAGGGTGCACAGCAACTTGGTTGTATCCAGAGAAACCATCCATGAATGACATGACACTAGCCCCTGAGACTCTTTGCAACAGATGTTCCATCTTAGTTAGTGGATATTTATCTTTCTTGGAGCATTTTTTCAGGTTTCCAAAATCCACACATAACCTAATATCCCCATTCTTCTTCCTTACCACCACTAAATTTGTAATCCATTTGGAATACCTGAGGGGAATTATGATTTTGGCTTTAAGGAGCTTTTGGATTTCTCTTTTAATCACAAGTAGTAGGAGAAAACTAATGGATATCAGCTTCTGTTTGAAAGGGATGGTGTCCTTCTCTTGTAGAATCATGTGTTGGATGATATTAGTGTCATAGGTTTTCAGGTCACTATATTCCTAGGCAAAGATATCAGCAAACTCTTTCATCAGACTACAAAATTTGGACCTCTGATCAGGAGTTAACTTAGTGGATAGATTTATAGATTTTGGAAGACTTTGGATACCTAGGTTTTGCAATTGGACAGCGGGATCTTTCTCCTTTTTGGAAGGTTTAAAAGGGACATCATTATGATCAAATAGCTCCTCCAGGGGTACCATACCCCAAGGTATATAATTGCTAGGTAACTGAACAATGTTCTGATCACCTACTTTATCTTTTAACTTGATCTTCTAGGATTCTTCCATATTTAGGTTTTCTTTATCAATATGCATATCAGAGAATTCATCTACTACCTGGAGGAATTTACTAAGCTCATCATCATTCTAAAAAACCTTCCAAAATTTTACATTATCAGGTAGGGATGGCCTGTACTTGACTTGGATATCATAGATCAGCTTAGGAGATAAAGGGGTAAAAAACAGAATCGCAGAGACAACAAGGTGTTAGTTTTTCAACATATAATCTACCATTATGATCTTAGGATCTTTAACTAAGAGAATAACATGCATAGGAATAAAACACAAGCACAACACAAGAGACAAGAGACACAAATAATTTTCCTCAGGGAAACCATAAAGGAGAAAACCCCGCAACTTCCTCAGAGATAGAATCAACACCAAAGGTAAAACTTGAAAATATAAGATGATCTCCCAACAGCAACAGTCTCTCTCTCTCTCACTGAGAGAGCTTCTTCTCTCTCACTCATGCACCCCAATAAGTGAGTGCGTGTGTCCTAAATAGAGAGACTCACTCTCTATTTATATTCTTCTGTTCACTTGGAACCCACTCCATCATGTCAGCCTCACTTAACAATTACTTACTAGATCCAACATTTCTAGGAGTGTCTAATAACCATAGTGCCCCACAACTTATGGGGACTTTGCCTCCTTCGACCAACAAGGAGGTTTATCCTTAACACAATGATGGGGACTATTGCCCCAATTTACAATGACTCACTTAGGGTTGACTTCACTAGGATAGTCTAATAACCCTAGGACTCCACAAATGAGGGGACTTTAACCCTTGACCAATAGGAGGGTTACCCACAATGACTTGACATGACTTTCTCATTATAGAAACTTCTCAGAATAAACATTGGGGTATGCCATGACTCAAGTACATTAAAATACATCTCATAATGAACATTGGGTTACAATAGATAATAAATACAAGTGAATACATTCCGAAGTTACAATTACATCAACACTCCCTATTAACTAGGAAGGTATTCTTTTGACACAATTTATCAGCACAAGTTGTATTCTCTGTATCATATGGGTCATTGTCAAGTCCTCGTCATATTCAAGTCATCTTCATCTTTGGATTTGGATCATTATGGGACATCATCACTGGATCTGGATCATCGTTGGACATCATCACTGGATCTGGATCATCACTGGGCATCATCACTAGATCTGGATCATCACTCGATCTGGATCAACATGGGTGCTATCTCATGATTCTTCTTGTCACAGGAAATTCTACAGAGCCAGCCCTTTTTCATGCTGGTTGTAGGCCTAACCTCCATGTAGGTCTTCTTCAGCACTTATATCTGATCAACCAATGATCGAAGAAGGGCTCAACACTTCTATTTGATCAACACATGATCGAAGATAGATACTGCACTTACATCTGATCAACACATGATCAAAGAAAGGCTCAACATTTCTATCTGATCAACACATGATCGAAGATAGATACTACACTTACATCTGATCAACAAATGATCGAAGAAAGGCACATCATTTCTATCTGATCAACACATGATCAAAGATAGATACTACACTTACATCTGATTAACACATGATCGAAGAAAGGCACATCATTTCTATCTGATCAACACATGATCAAAGATAGATACTGCACTTATATCTGATCAACACATGAACGAAGAAAGCCACATCATTTCTATCTGATCAACACGATCAAAGATAGATACTGCACTTATATCTGATCAACACATGATCAAAGAAAGCCACATCATTTCTATCTGATCAACACATGATCAAAGATAGATACTGCACTTATGTCTGATCAACACATGATCAAAGAAAGGCACATCATTTCTATCAGATCAACAAATGATCGAAGATAGATACTGCACTTACATCTGTTCAACACATGATTGAAGAAAGGCACATAATTTCTATCTGATCAACACATGATCAAAGATAGATACTACACTTACATTTGATCAACACATGATCGAAGAAAGGCACATCATTTCTATCTGATCAACACATGATCGAAGATAGATACTGCACTTACATCCGACCTTCTCACCAGAATGGTTAACACTCACATCTGAAATGGGAAGAACTTAATCCTTTAGCCATGACAGAATGGTTCAGCCCTTACATCTGATCAAGTGGGAACACATCCCTCTATCACATCAGAATGGATTCTCAGTCCTAGACTGTGTTTTCCTAGTAACTGACCAGGTACCTCCATTCCCAGAATGGTAGTTTCCCTTACATCTATCCTACTCAATAGAATGGCCAACACTCATATCTGACATGGAAGGAACCAATCCTCTCACCATGATAGAATGGCTTAGCCCTTACATCTAACCATGGAAGGAACCAATCCTCTCACCATGTGAGAATGTCTATGGGTCTCATCACTTTCCCTTGGAGGAAACCTTGATCTGGAGAACCTAAAGTACTCACACTTCAGCCTAGCAAATGTCTTCATCACAACATCAGCTATATGTTCCTCCCTCGCAACATACTGGAGCTTCATTTCTCCCCTCTACACCATATCCCTGATATAGTGATACTTGATCTCGATATGCTTCGAATTGTCATGGAACATTGGATTCTCTGACAACTTCACGCAACTCTGGTTGTCACAATGTATACAAGTAGCATCCAACTGGAGATCAAATATATCAGACAGTAGCTTTCTCAGCCATACTGCCTCACAATTAGCTGAACAAGCTGCAACATACTCTACTCCATCTGTACTCAATACCACACAGGATTGCTTCCTGCTAAATCAAAAGATCACACCTGATCCCATACTGAAGCAACACCCTAAAGTGCTCTTCCTATCAATGGCACTACCTACCCAATCTGAATCAACATAACCCTCCAAGTTAATCTTCTGATTTGGATCATACTTGAGCCCATAATCAACTGTACCCTTTAGGTACCTCAGAATATGCTTTGTAGCAATCAAGTGAACATGTCTTGGATCTGTCAGGAACTGCCTCAAGGTGTTCACAGCAAAGCAAATATCTGGTCTCGTGTTCATCAGGTACATCAAGGACCCAATCATCTAACGATACATCGTAGCATCAACCGACTTTGATGAAGCATCATTCAATAGCTTCAGGTTCTATGCCATAGGTGTGGCCATAGCCTTGCAGTCCATCATCCCAAACCTCTTTAGGATCTCTACTGCATACTTCCCTTGTCCAAGGAAGATTCCATCTACACTCTGCCACACCTCCATACCTAGGAAATAATGCATTGACACATACATTAGAGAAAATTTCAACTCAAAATGGGCCTCCTAAAAAGAATTAATAAAATAATAGTTAAAATGATAAAATAATATTTATTAATTTTGGAGGAAGAAAAGAAAAAAACTATTTTTTTGTTTGTATTTTCGACATATGTCCTTGTTTTTTTAACTCAAATTTCGATCGAGAGAGATCGTTGGATGTAGAATTTAATTCTACTTCCAATGAGTAGCCACATGGCATATTTTTTATGGACCCCGCTACCCCAAAAACAAGAAATACCTAAAAAAATGTGATGATGACATCATCATCACATTTTTTCAAGTATTTCTTCTTTTTGGGGTAGCGAGGTCCATCAAAAGTATGTCAAGTGGGTACTTGTTGGAAGCGGAATTAAATTCTGCATCCAATGAGCTCTCCCGATCGAAATTTGAGTAAAAATATGAGGATATATGTCGAAAATACAAACAAAAAAAGTAGTTTTTTTTATGATACCTATCCCCAAATTTATATTAAAAACGTGTTTAAGACCTATACGGTATTTCAAATTTATAGCAATTTCATTGGCTAACACATGATGACATGGAATTTGAATTAAAGTTAAAAGGCCCATTTTGAGTTGAAATTTCCTCTAATGACAAGAGCATCACTGGTCTTCTGCCTTCAACCTTGAGGCAAAGGTTGGAATCCACTTTACTCTTAGTAAAGCCTAGATTCATCAATAATCTATCCATCCTGTTATACCATGTCGAAACATGGGATCTTCTGCAATCACTCCCTCTGAAGCATCATACTTCCTCTATCTTCCGTACTCTATGCACTGAAACATTCTGTACCGGAGTGACAAGTAGCTTCCTCTACTACTAATCTTCTATGTATCCATCTAAGATCACTAGATACTAAGATCCTCTATCTTGAACTTTTTCAAAAGTTCATCTTGCACCCATCTGTGAGCTTGTCATCCTCTATCAACCTTGTAGCAAAGGTTCAGATCTTCATCAAGCTCCTCATGTATGTGTTATCCCATGGATGTCTTCTGATCTCGTACAAGGTCTTCTTTCATTTTCACACATGATTCTTCCTATCATGTGTCTCAACTCCCAATGGCTGCAAATGTCTCTTCGAATCTTGCCTTGTATCCCACGATGTTTCCATCTACTGCATAATGGAACTACGAACTTCCCTTCATGTATCGATACTACATCCTAGACATCATTCTTCTTGAATTGATCTTCCCTTTCTTCTTGGAATATTCTTCACCAATGATGTCACTGTATTCGTCATATTATTTTTCATCTTTGAACTGTCGTCACTTGTTCTCTAAAACAAGTCTCATTCTTCTTTGCTTGTAGGCGATTATGTACGCTATCTTTCCTACAAGTCAAATGCATTTGTATGGTTAGAAACATTTCATAAGGAATATTCATACTAGCAAGTTCTTATGCATAAACATATGATCAGGCAACTACTTTATCCAATACAACATTCATCCATATCTCACTGAACCTTTCTAGATGCCTTCCATCTCTACCAAGACAACATTGAGATTGTGCACTAATCCAATATGTCAGCAAAGAGGTTTCATTCTAGATAAGTAGCAATGGAGAGTTGTATAGCACCATGAGCTACTTACCCATCACATGCATATTAGAAGTATACTGTCATTAATGCAAACATCCTATCATGCATAATACATCAATTGAATATAAACAAATGCATAACAAAACAATATCATGAAATGACAATTGAGTACTTATCTTTATTTGTTTCGTGGGTAGAATCCTTCTTGAGCCTTCAGCTTCATCGTCTTATTCATTCATGATAGCATCATTTCTTATCCAAATTCTATGGTGGATAAGAGGTGCTTCAAGAGTTGAGTTCTTCATATTCCTCATCGCTTGAGGGATATTCTTTGGATGGTGAGAGCTTGATCTTCAATTGCTCCCATCTTCTCTTCTCTTCTTATGAGTCGAGCTTCTTCTTCTTCCCAGAGTCTACTGAAGGTAATCACTTCCTTCTGGCACACATTCCTTGAATGAATGAATCCCATGATCCTGGGAGGCCATTCAAGGTTGCCATCACCACTTCTAGATTCTTTACTTCTTCTTTTACCACTTCAAGTTGTTCTTTGATTTGAGAGACCCTTATGACTGAATGGTCTCTGCATTCTGGATATTCACATTCTTCAACTGGTTTCTTAAGGTCATCTTCTGATGTATGTTCTTCCCTTCAAATAGCTTGGTCAAGGAATCAAACATCTTTGGTGTATTTAGGGAAGACACTTGTGGTACACGTTTATCCGTGATTGAATCAACAATGATCTTCTTGGCCTTGACCCACCCTTGACCAAGTTCTTCTTGTGTAAGTATTCTAACCTCATCTCCCTCTTGAAATGGAACCTCTCTACTCATGTAGGTGTCCAATTCATTTTCTTCAGAGAGATCATACAATTCCATACTTGGAATTTGTCAACTTCACCAAGCTTATCATCAAGCTGATGTGATAGATAACTTTGAAATGAAAACCTCAAATGAAAATAGCAAAGGATTAGATCTTACCGATTTGAGGTGTTTGTCCTAGTTCTGGAGCTAATTGATCTAGGGTTTGTCACAGAAACCCTAATTTTAAAAAATGGGAATCTTTCAGATATGATTGGATAGAAATATAGATATATTCAAATGAAGCTATCCAATGTACTCCTTTTCTGAAAACAGTGGAGGGAAGCTCCCGAAACAGGAAGCCCTAGTTTCCCAATTTCTTCTGCAGAAATTCCTGTCACTATTTCTATGATGTCTTTGAAATTATTACTTGTCTATATCTAAAATTTTGTAATAAGATAACCTCCCATGTCCCTGATCCAATATTATATGTTTCATCAGAATTGGTTTCACCAATTAGAATTTATTATCCTTTTCCCAAGGTGACCTGTTGCAGGACTGTTCAGAACAGCGAAGTTGTATGGATTTCCATGTGTCACTGTTTCATCTTCTAGGTCTAAAATTTGGACCATAGAACATAAAATCCATGCCATTTCTTCAACAGCTTTAGGAATTCCATTTGGATCTCTGTATCCCAATCTATAGCAATTTTCTCCAGGTGTCCTGTTTAGGGATGAATTCTGGAAGAGGCTGGAACCCTAACTTCGAGGGATCATATCTCATAGAATATAGTGAATATGAGGTTGAATTTTTGAAAATGTGTTAGTCAAGATTTTATCTTCATCCCCTGCAATTTCCAGCTTCTGACCCTTTTCCAATCTCAGGATATAGTGAATGTACCAAAACTTAGAATTTTTAGTATTTAGGGTTTTTCTAGCTCGGGGTCAAACTAGGGTTTGACTTTCCTGGAGTTTCACCCAACCAAATTTCTTGATCCAGGTCTATAAATTTGATTTTGATGAGGAGAACAATCCTATTTTTGGCTCACTCAAAAATTCCTCTTCTGTAGAAAACCCTAATTTCCGCATCGAAAACTGAAAATGCTCGGAATTGAATTCTGCTTCGACAGAAAGATGCCCCCTTCAATGGAGAGTCATCCTAGCATACTTTTGCTGATGGATTGTGGAGAGAAACCCAAAAATTAAAAATTCCTAGCTTCTGTAGCTGTACAATGTATTCTTCTTAGGTTAGCTTTGATACCATGTTAGTTTTTCAACATATAAGCTACCATTATGATCTTAGGATCTTTAACTGAGAGAATAACATGCACAACAATAAAACACAAGAACAACACAAGAGACAAGAGACACAAAGAATTTTTCTCAGGGAAACCATAAAGGAGAAAACCCCACAACTTTCTCAGAGATAGAATCAACACCAAAGGTAAAACCCGAAAACATAAAGATGATCTCCCAACAGTAGCAGTCTCTCTCTCTCACACTAAGAGAGCTTCTTCTCTCTCACTCATGCGCCCCAATGAGTGAGTGTGTGTGTCCTAAATAGAGAGACTCACTCTCTATTTATATTCTTTTGTTCACTTGGAACCCACTCCATCATGTCAGCCTCACTTAACAATTACTTACTAGAGTTGACATTTCTAGGAGTGTTTAATAACCCTAGTGCCCCACAACTTATGGGGACTTTGCCTCCTCTGACCAACAAGGAGGTTTATCCTTAACACAATTATGGGGACTATTTCCCTGACTTACAATGACTCACCTACGGTTGACTTCACTAGGATAGTCTAATAACCATAGGGCCCCACAACTGGGGGGACTTTAACCCTTGACCAATAGGAGGGTTACCCACAATGACTTGACATGAATTTCTCATTATAGAAACTTCCCTAAATAAACATTGGGGTATGACATGACTCAAGTACATTACAGTACATCCTAGAATGAACATCGGGTTACAATAGATAAGAGATACAGTGAATACATTCCGAAGTTACAATTACATCAACACAAGGGAATCAACCAGATGATTCATATCTGTAGGTATGTATGAGAGTTAAAAAAACATGAAGGAGTCCCTGAGTTTCCATACCTCGTCTATGTATGCCTTCAATATGATATTATTTGCTTGAAAAATATTGTTCACCTGCTGTATGATGATATCTGCATCTTCGAAGATATTTATGCACATGATTCCCATTTCTTTAGTAGCCTTCACTCCCAGTAGCAACACTTCATATTTTTCTATGTTGTTAGTAGTCTTGAAATCCAGCTTATAAGAAAAATGTATAGTCTCTTTTTAAGGAGAAATAAGGACTATTCCTACACCTTCTGAGTCTTGAGTACTATCCCAATCAAAAAACATGCTCCAGATAGAGGTGGTTACCTCCTCAGGTGAATGATAGGGAGGCTTTGTAAGTTATATGGATGTTGGCTGGGAATCATCTATCTATAGGATGCATGCCCTAAATTCTGTGTCTACTGCATATATTGGATGGTTTATAGAGTTCTTGGCATTACTGATGATATAGGTGAACTGGTTCTCTCTGTAGAGTCTCTTGGTCTCCCCTCCAAACATTGGAATTGTAGCATATGTAAGGTCCATCTGAAGGGTACCACCAAGACTTTTACTCCATGAGTGAGACAAAAGGAGGCCAAAATTAGGTGGGATATCAGGCATCACTATGTCCATCACTATACTTTTTGAAGGCAGCCGAGAGAGGTTTATGACAAGGTCTTTGATGAGGCCCAAGCATTTGACCTTCCTGGAGTCAAATGAGAATAGATCATGGTAGGGTTTTGCAATGCTGAGGCCAAGCTCATCCATCACTACTTTTGGCATTAGGTTATGGGAAGCTCCTGAGTCCAACAAATAGTTATGAAGGATTTTATCATGGATATTCAAATATATGTAGAAAGGTGGGCAAGAATCATCCAACTCTTCAATCATAGGGCTCAGGATTACTATGGGATTATCATATTGCAAGTTCACAAAGTCAGCATCTAAGGGAGTCCTTGGCTAAAGGGATTTTAGTATGGATTCCTTGAAGGCCTCATTCTTCATCAGTTCTATCAAGGGAAAAGGGATTTTTAACTTTTAAATTTCTGAATCAAGATTGAAAGCATATGACAATTTGTTAGAAGTTATTACCTCTTCTAGTGTGGCTTTGAGCTGAATAGGATCATGAGCTGATGGTTGTAATGGCCTTTGCCGTTGTTTTTGAGGAACAATCATCTTCTTTGCAGGAGTAGCAATCTTCCTAGCCTAAGGAGAAGGTTTCTTTGTAGGGGTAGGAGTCTTCTTCATAGGAGCAACAATTCTAGATCTCAAATTATAACCTTCTTGATCATCTGCCTGATACAGATATTCTTCCATGATTTGCTCATTCATGAGGGCTTCCTCATAGTATGCCTATGTCAAGAAGGAGAGATCTACTTCATCCTCCATATAGTTGATAATGTCCTCTACCTCTCCTTCTTCTTGAGTGAAATCTGGTTCTTCTTCTAGCATAGCATTCTCAAAAGGAGCTCTGATTCTTTGATCCTCGGCTTTATTCCTATCGCTTTGAAGGATCTGAGCTAGTGGGTTATCTCTTCTGTAAGAGACAAAATTAGGGTTTTTGTTAGCAAAATAATTTGGCCCTTTACCCCTCACAGGTATTTTCCCTTGGTCTTTTATTCTAGACTTTTTAGCTGTCAGACTTTCCAACATTTTAGCCATTTTATCCATTTTGTTCTCTGATGAAAAATCCCCTAGAGGATTTGAGGGTTGCTTCTTCCTGTCAATTTTTCCTTTAACCTTCTTAGATGCAACGATATTGGATTCAAATTCAAGGGTAACATCTTGCATGAGTGACATAGAAGCTAATCTTCTTTCTCTGAGAAGAAGACAAAATTCTGAATCAAAGGGATTGGCATATGTGATTTTGGATGAAGTGTTAGTTGGCTTGATCTCAGCAAGGATCTTGCTGAACATCTTGTTAAATATTTTGGTGAAGTTAGAAACATACTCACCATTCTCTCTCTTTAGATTGCTAAACTCAGTGATATAGTAAAGGTGGTCTCTTCTCTCTCCCCAATGCTTCAAAAATATGTCATCTAGGGCTTCAATGCCTACTATTGATCCAGCATGCAAATATTTGAACCATTTCCTAGCCTGACCATCTAGACTTTGCACAAAAACCCTAGTCCATGAATCCTCTTGTTTAATGTTTATATTCTCAGCATAACTATAGAAGGCCTCTATGTGTTCTTAAGCTGTGAAATCTCCCTCCTTAGTAAACTTATGCATGTATTTGAGATAATATCCAGTAGGAATAGCAGAGAGGGGGTTGGGAAAATTCAAAGGGACATATCTGACAACAAGGATCCTTTCCATTTTGGTGAGAGGGGCACCCATATTTGATGTGGGTATGGAAAGGACAGAAAGAGATACTACTGGTGTGGGTGGTAGCTGATATAGTATTCAGGGTGGATTTATCTCAATGGAGTCACCAGGGATTGGATCTACATAAGCAACAGTGCTTGAAAAGTCCTCAACCCTAAAATTTTCTGATTCAATTATAAATTCTTAAGACTTATATGTTTCAGTAGAAGGAGATTGGAATGGAGTTCTGTTTGATATAACAGCAGAAATACCTCTTCAAATAACTGATGTAGCTTCCCTTGCAACTCTGAAGCTTTGTCTTAGTGAAGCCCTAGCTCTTCTTAGAATCTCTTCTAGATCTAAAACAAGTGTTACTAGTGGCCCTTGAGGTTTTTCTCTGGTACTCGGTCTTCTTGAAGCCACGTTATTCCAATGGAGTCGTCAGATAGATGATTACAACTATAATACTACCCAAACTTTGTCTATCATAAAATTAGGATCTATGTCATCTCCCAGGGAAGCTGAGCTTCAATCTCCTATCCCCAGAAACGACGCCAATTTGTTATCACTCCAATAAACTCCTCTAGGTTGCAGCTCAAGGATGCTTGGTAACTTAAATGTTTTTATAGTTTTTCTAAATGGATTAATTCAGATGAACTAAAGACCTCACACGCTCAATACATGCATAAAATTCAATCAAAAGATAAGGCTTCTAACTACCAATGTTCAGAGGTTTGATAATAGAGTGAACAGATGGAGAACCTACTATGATAGCAGAATCATATATAAAGAAATTACATATAAATGGCTAATCATAACAAGTAAAAGTTCTTGAAATTCAACTCATCAATAAACAGATAGGATGACAGCTATCAGATATTAGATAACATGAATAAACCCGAATCATACATTCAAGCACAAGTACAGGACAAAAAAGATATGGAAGCTGAACATATAATAGCAAAAGAGATTATATTAGATGATGAATAACATGAGAAGCTTGATAATAATAAGGGTCTAAACCTAAGGGTCCCCAAAGTCGAAACTTTTCTTCAACATAAGTCTTAGGCTTTATAGCCTTTACAAAAATATTCAGATCCTAAAAAATTGGATCTGATTTACTAAAAATAGAGAAAATAAATGTTTTTTGCAAAATTAGGTCAAAACCCCTAATTTAAGTACTAGTCTATCTAACTCTAACACTTGTTCACTCATTGAACTCTTTGATAACTACAGTGATTACTAAAGTAGAGTGGTAACCTGTTATCTGATAGATAAGCCATGGTTGGTAAAAAATAGGTAGGGTTTGTGACCCATTTCTCCTTGATTGCACCCTCAAAACTGGAACAACCCCCTCCATTAGTGCTTTTCATCAATTTTCAGCTTTATAATTCATCCCCGAGGTAGTTGTATCCACCAAAACTGGTTCTGTGTGTCAAAATATCTTTCTGCACCCTTTTTTGCTTTCGATGGTTAAGGAAGCAGAATCCTGGGTCTGTTAGCTGCCAAAAGATCTGCTTTCGGTGGCTAATGAACAGTTACTGCGTTTTCCTAAGCCACCAAAAGCCCTATTTTCTGCAAAATTTTATTAGCCTTTAAATCAACCTTTTACAGATTTTACCTCTATGATTTTGGTATTTCTTTAATTTGCATAGGATTTGACACAGTAGCAGCATCATGCCCTGCCTCAAGATCCTGAAAGCTTGGTGTTTCCTCTGCTAGTGTTTCTAGTGTACAGTGAGCTTGAGAGCTAGGGTTTGAGTTGGAATTCTTCATCTGCAACCTCAATAGTCTGATCATCCTGTAAATCCTGGTGTTGTCCTTCATAAACCTCACATTCCTTTTTTGTAGGAAGAAATACATCCCCTTCATTTCTAGCAGAGAATTATGTAATTGAGTATTTTTCTTGGTTAGTATTGCATTAGTTATTTTTACCTCTTTCTCTAATACCTCCATTTCATGTATTTTCCCTAATAACTGGTTTATTCTCTGATACCTAGGTTTGCTTGAGGAGGTCTCTACCATTGGTTCTTCTTGACCTTCCCTTGGTGTTGGCAAGGGAAATTCCTCATATTCTGCTGCCACCTGCTCTATTAGGTCAAGTTATTGCTCCTTTTCTTCTTCTGAGTATGATTAGTATGAGTAGGGTAAGTTTAGTATATTTCCACTTTGTGCTGGGGCCTCCTTCTCCTTTTGAATGAAGTCCAAATATCTTTTAGCTTGGTTGTTTTTAGAAGTTGGAGAAGGATGATCCACTGTCACTGGTGAGATAGCCCTCCTCTTCCTCTTTCCACTCCTGGGGGTGGTGTATTTATTTGAAGGGTACTTTCCTTTGTCTTCTGGCTGTAAGCCTATTTCAAACTCATTACAGAATAAAAAATATGCCCATGCTATGTTTCTCCTTCGTAGCAGTTCTTGAACAATGAGTTGTATTAGACCATTGTGAGATAACCTTCTTACGATTTTAGCAGGCTGGGCCTTAACCTGGTGTGCCATCTTGGTTAGGATCTTGTAGAGGTAGAAAGGTAGGTTTAAAGGGCTCTTTCCTATAAAATGATTCGTCATTTTGAAGTGGTATATCATCACCCTATTATACCTACCTTCACAGGTTATGTAAACCAATATTTCTTTCAATAATTGCTGCCACCTCTCCTCTAGCCAGGTGGATGGAACGCTTTTCTTCCATACTACATCTTTGTGTGTAGCTTTTAAGTATGATCTAAATTCCACATTTTTAGTAATGGTGGTCTTAAACCATTTCTCCCTAGTTCTTGGGAGTTTTTCCACTTCTGCAATTAGGGTTTCATCAACTTGGAACTCTTCTTTGCCTATCAACGCCTTAGAGACATCAAAATAAAGAGCAAATGCTTTTGCAACTTGCTAGTGTGAACCCTGGATTTATCATAGAACCTGTAACAACCTACATCTTTGAAGAACTAGAAAACTTCTAGATGTGACTCAAGATAGCTGATGTCACCTAGCTCCTCTCTAAGGGAAGGTCCTCCTCCTTTGTTCATCTCTGGGCTGTGCTTCTTAGTACCTGCAAAAAAACAAAATTCAAATTGTATGATGGAGATTAGCGCACTGGTTTCAGGGATGGCCTTGAGCAGTAAGGATATATGCATAAAATTTGGAGTGTACTAAGGATATGGTGCTTATTTTGAGGGTTTAACCAATCGATTGGTACTTGAGTAAGATGATGGTGGATTAGGGCGATAACCACAAGATAGCCAACATAGTAATCATTTTTAACTAGAACTTGATGCTTCATGGAGTTTTAAATGACGTCGTGGGATAGGTGGGGGGAAAGATAGGGTTTTGATCTCTATCAGTCACTTCATATCAATAACGACCTTTTATCCACCAACTTATGATTTGCTACATTCCCCCAGTATTTTCGGTGGTTAAGTGCTATATCATGACGTGCCTTATGCTGACAACATTTGATTTTTATGGATAGCTAATTGTTTTTCCTTTTTTGGTATTTTTGGTGGTTAAGGGAATCTAGGGTTTAATTTGCAAGCTGCCGAAAGATGGGATTTTCTATGGCTAATGAATAGTTGGTCTATTCTCCCAAGCCACTGAAAGCTTCCTTTCCTAAAAACGTATTTAATGAGATTTCGGTGGTTAATGTCTTCCCAGACCCACTTGCTAAGTTGTCGAAACCTGGGGCTTTCGGTCGCTAATGAACTATTGGTAAGTTCGCCTAAGCCACCGAAAGCCCACTTTCCAAATTTTTATAAAAACAACGTCAATAGGCTTTCAGTGGTTAACGCAGTCCTGAGTCGAAATTGTTAGCTGCCGAAAGATGGTCTTTTTGGTGGCTAATGAAATGTTGAGAAGTTATCCTAAGCCACTAAAAGCTAAAATTTCAAATTTTCTTGAAAAACAGAACACCAAGCATTCCAAATTTGTTAATTATCCAAACATCTTTCATAATATACCCTGAATTCTTCGCTACTACGAAAAATAAATTGTCTGAGTTTGACCGATTGAAAATTAATTTATTTAGGAGATAACATATACATTAGAAAATTTATGAACGAATTCTATTCAAGGAATATTTTCAATGACATTTTAAATATATTTTGCATAAGCACCGACAAAATAATTTCTTCATGTTTTCTCGAGCGAAAGAAACTTTTCAAATTTATTTTCTAGAGAAATATTATCTTTCAGACTTCTATCCTATTTGCATTGACCTCTATGAGGTTTTCTTTAGACTCATTTTAAATTGTTACCTCAACTCAAAATATTTGTCAGATGCTCAAAAGTAATCTGAATAATAACATAAAGGTTATTCCTTACCAATTTGATTAAATAGAAAACATATATAGAAATTTCTTACATGCATATTCAATTTGATAAATTTCTTGCCAAAATCAATAGCATCCTCAAAATAAATAACTAGAAACTTTTTCCATTTTCCTACTATTTTATAAAATATGGATAGGGCCTTTTCTGGGAAATTAGAAATTTTTTTTACCCAATGTAATGTGAAAGTTTGTCCTTTGATATGAAGTACTAAATATAGGTTTTATATTTAGCTTTCTATTCTTGGAGATTAACTAGATGTAGCTTGGATCATTAAAAACCAGCCTCTATTTGATGCCCAATAATTTAAGAATCCTAAAGTTTTGTTGTTTAATTCCATAGAGCACACATGTCCTCTTGTTAACATGTGCCATCTATAATTAAACTATGCCTAAAGGTGCAGGTAAATTTCATGGAATGCATGAAATGTCATCAGACTTTGCAGGAGATAGATAATGATAATGAAGAAATCATAGAGAATTTTGAATATGTTGTTAATGTAGGTGATGTTTCATGTTCTTAGATCATTTTAGACATAAATCGAGTAGTACTGTGTATATTAAGGTTCCATAGGCCATGCTTCCCAATACCGTATTTGAAGCAGTTGTTAGGATCCCTTGTTAATGGGAGACCATATAATATATAAGGATTGTTTTAGGAACAAAAACAATAAGAGAGAATATATGGAATTTAAGGTATGTTTGAAGGGAGAAAGTTTCAATAGGTAATATGATATTAAAAAATCCAAGAGGATTCCAAAACATGAAGGAATTGTATCTAAAATTCTTGTTTAATAAAACTTATATATATGTTTCTCCATTGTTACAGAAATCCATTAATATCATTTCTTACACAAAATTTCACAGTGAGGAGCATAAGGAAAACATGTTTGAAACATTGTACAATACTGAAAACAAGTATTGAGAAGCAAAAACAAATATGTATTTTACAATCAAATAAACATTACATAGTACTAAAAACAAGTAGACCGTGACTAGAATAAACCACATAAAAAATATTTAAAGATGCACAAAAAAAAATGTTGCATATCCAATAGAATGAAAAATGAAGGATAAATTCCATACATAATTTAGTACATCCATTTGGATAATTCCATGGTCAAAGCAATAATATCCATTTCATAGTTAAAATGTATTCTATAAACTTAAGGTGACAAATCATCATCATGATCATTTGCATTTCCATCCAGACGACAATCTCGATCACTTGTGTATGCATATTATTTATTTTCTTCATCATCCTCGTATAATAGATTTTCATGAACATGCATTACATCCTCTATCTCAATCTCTTCATTGGGAATCAAAGTTTCTCCTTCAAATATGTTATGAACATGTTCAAATTATTCTTCCAGTATTTATTGTAAACTATTACACTTCCCCTCAACCATTATATCAACATATTCCATGAATTTGCTTTTCTAACGAGGCTCCATTTGAATGAATTATGACCATACTGGGCTTGTTGCATCATCAATTATGAAATATTGGATAATTTGAAGAGGGGAGACATACAGATCATTAGTCTTTGACAAAATTTGATGTGTATTTGCATGTACAAATCCAAACTCATAAAGTTAGATTGCAGATGGTTTGATCCATTTACAATTTAATAATATAGGACTATTTTCACTATAATCAACTTGAATAATTTGTTATATGAATCCAACATAAAATTCCTTTTCAATGTCGTGATGAAATTCAACACTAATAATAGAATCCTAATTTTCCTTTCTTGTGTCCTTTTTTCCATTCTTAATTGATTACAATATGCCCACATCACATTGAAATGAAAATCCCATATATGAAAAGGTCGTCAAAGATAAATTTACTAGATATTTAGATATTGACCTTACTGTGCATCACTAATCGCATCAAAAATCCAATCATCAAATTTTGGAAAAGAACATCCTCGAATATTTAAATATTGAAGTCTACTAAAATTTTGAGATGGACGCATTCCTGTTCGAATCTCTTCTTCATATTTTCTACATAGAATATGAATACAGAAGATAGTAAAAATTATAATAATTTAGCTATTCGATGAAATTAAATAAATAAATTATCATGTAAATAATATTTCTCTTGCGCCACTTATACAATGAATATGTGTTTTGAAGAACATAGGAATGTATCACAATTATTTCCTCATTTGATAGCTTGAAGCAACGTCCTTTTCCTTCTAATAATTCTCTCGCAACTCTCTCTTCTCCATCACCATCCCATACACATCGATTGACATTGCTAAAATCCTTCACATATTTTTTGTAAATTCCTATCGCCTTTTGCATTGAATATCCTTCAGACATTCTAACTTCAAGTTTTTCCTTATTATGAACAAACAATTTTAGAAACTTCATATATCATTCTATAGGATACATCCATCTCATTCTTATTGGGACACAATTGTCTATTCCATGATCTAGATGTATAATATTATGCATACAAATATTGAATATTACTGGTGTAAATTCCCCTTTCAATAAGGAAAGAACTTCAACAATCTCTCCCCTCAAATTATCAAAGTTTGAAAAATCTAGCACATGCAAACTCATTCTCTTCAATATTAGGCTCAACCTTATAATTTCCAAGATTGTCCCATTTTACAAGATTGATATGAGCACAATAGGTAAAATATCCTTGATTATGACATGATAGTCATGGGTCGTAATGTCCCTTCCTAGAAGGATATTGAAAGTGTTGACCTTGGAAAACACCTAGGGGATCAAAAGTGACATTAATGAATGTACCTAGGGAATTCTGTTAAATTATTACTTAGGAGGATTATACTAAGTTTCCAATTATGAATTATTTTTATGTCACTATTAATTAATATGTAAATAATATATGTGGAAATTAGTTTCCATGTCAAGGAGGGCACATTGGGGCAAGTCAACTTTGCTAAGATGTCAAATAGAAACTGTCAAAAGCAAGCAGTCAGAAAAATATGGAAACTAACAAAAATAAAATAAAAGGAAATAGTTACAAAAGAAGAAAGTGCAGGAAAATCAATCAGGGTAGAAGAAGGAAACTCTAGGCCAAAGGAGGGCACAATTTCTATTCTAATGAGAAGTTACTAAAGCAAAAACTACAGGAAAATCAATCAGGATAAAGGGAGGAAACTATGGGCCAAAGAAGGGCACAATTCCTATTTGGATGAATATTTAATGATAGGGAAACATCATACATGACTCATACATTATATCTTCCTCAAGGAGGGCGAATTCATGATTAGGGTTACAGTTTAACAAGTAGAAACTTGCTCAATAGGTGATGGACTAGTGCAATAAGTCACCCAAGGTCTAGCTAAGGGTAATTCCAACTCCAGTATTCAGTTTGGTTTTTTATTGTTTTTATGTTATGTGAATCTTGGCTTCAATATTTATTGATGATCCTCATTTCTCTTGGGTGATGCGCTTCAAGTCCCATGTTCCTCTCTCACTCTCTTCTCTCCATTTTCTTTGCAAGTCACATAGAATCTAAGTAGAAGCCACCTAGAGTTTGGTTCAAGATATAATAGAATATTTCAGACATTAATTATAGTGTATCAGGTGTTTTTATCATATCAATAAGTTTCCAGTACTTGAGGGTTTGAATCTACAAGTCTTCCTTTGGTTTCTTCTTCTAAAATGCATGGTATCAATGCATCTTCTTAAAGAAAGATATATAGTTTATTTATGATAATTAATTTGACATACATGGATGTAAAATTATTTTATAATCATTCTCTCTAAGTTTATATCATTCTGACTTTGTATTACTCAGTTTACTTGCTTTTTACACAACCTAGTCTAGATTTGCACCTAGCATTGACTAGTTTCACCATAAATTGCATAATTCGACCTATGGGATACGAAATATTCCCATTATTGTTCTGATGTATTAATAACATGCATATATTATCCCCCAATGTCTAAAATATAGGAATTATATCCTCCTTTACTCGTTGGGAAATCCTTAAGACGATGCAAGTGAGTTGTCCTAAGAGCTAGTTTCACCTTTGCAACTTGTAGAAGTAATTTTCTTGCCTCTGATATGTTAAAAAATGAGAAATTTGGTATATAAATTCATGAAATATTCCTAAAATTATCCTAATACTATTGTATCCATTTTTTTATTAGAGGTGATGGTTCATTCCTAGTTTGCACGGTTGGGACACACAGAAGCGTGGGAGTAGACTTCAGTGGATCTAATTTTGAAACCTAAAAGGACCAAACATAAAATTTATTATGGAAATAACATTATCTATCCAAATTTTTATCTTGGTATATTCCATTATCCCACTACCATTCCCATATTTTTGAGTACTGCTGATATTTTTCCCTGCATAAAGAAGTGACTGCTTTTATTGTAAAGTTTTAATTGCACATTTTATTTCATATTTGCAGAAGAGTTAGTATTCTGATATGATATTATATCAATGATATTACAGTGGTATAATATATCTTTCCTTGGATCATCCTATGGAAATAAGGCTCTTTGTTGACTAAGATTTCAAATCACTAATTCAAGTTGCAGCCATGAGGCTCCTACCAGTGATCGATGAAGACCTTGAGAAATATGAAGAAGAAATACTCTATGTTTATGGAGGCCTACCAAGAGATGAATATTATGAAGTATATTGGGCATAATATAGATAATATATCATATCTTATTGTCCAAGGGTTAATAAAGACTTGGCAAAAATGATAGAAGCATGTGAAAACATGCCTTCATGTTGTTACAAAAAGTATCTAACTTTGGGAAAGAATATTGGTGCAGACATAACTTTCAAGGAGTATGTGTATCTCAAGTATGGATTTTTGCCTCAAAATGATTATGATAATTCTTTCAAGAAAATCAAACCATCCATAGAGAAATGAAGTTGTTCAAACTCTGTGAGTAAAGAAGAAAAAAGAGGATCCAAAGGTGAAGATATATCAAATCCATTTACATGTTTGAGATTTATGAGTTTGTTTGGCTTTTATTCAAATAGAGCTTATAAAGGTTGTGACATGAGTACCAATAAATAGGAAGAAGTCTCAATTTTCTTGGAGGAGAATATAAATGAGGTAGAGGAAGAGATCTAGGAGGTGGAGAGAAAGTCACTGTAAGGTCTTTGCATAGGAGAAGAAAGTGAAGATGAATGCACCTCAAGATTCTTTTTGGGTGATGTCTATATCATTGCTCAAGATGTTGGTTCATTTAAGGATGGTGATACATATTTTGTATCAGATCCAAAATAAGTTGATAGATCATATTTACGGTCACCTCTTGAGCCACATAATGAAGAAGGAGACAAGGCCACACCACTTGAGCGTGAACCAAAGAATCTGGTGGAAGAGCATGACACCATAGTGTCCCTACATGAAGAGGGTAATATCAAGCACAAATATGATAAGATTTAGTATTTTTGCAACATCCATGTTTACTTACAACCACCTGATCCATGGGAGGATGAAAATAATTCACTTGCATATGAGGGTTACAACATGAAGGACAGTTGTGAGGGAGATGAATTCACTTCTAGTTTCTCTGTTGGTGATAACGAACTCATTACAAAGGAGGAGGATGTTGTCAATGGTGATAAGGAATCATTTAGAACATATCCAAAATAAGAACATATATCAGATCTTAAATAATCATTTGAACTTCCCAATGAAGTGGAAGACAAGCCCCCACCAGTTGGTTGTGAACTAGAAAATTTGAAGGAAGAACTCATGCAAAGGGATGAACAAAGTTCATATTTTTGTACTCCCTTGCAGCATGATGAATTTGAGGCCACATCATAGGAGAGGCTTTACATTATTAATAATATGCATCCCACTATCATCATTTAGGAGAGCCATGAACCACCTAGTATTGCAACTAGGTAAACTGAAACAAAGATCCATGAAGGGGAGCGCAAGTCACTGCAAGGTATTTGTAGTGAAGGATAAGGATAAGTTTCCCATGAGCATAGAGAGAAATATGTTGTATAAATGGAAGACATAAATGAAATCCTTATTGGTGAGGATTTTGCAACAAAAGAGCAAGGTGTTCATTCACTTGGCCCTACCACCAGTGATTTATAAAAACAATCCAGAGAGATAAGAAACACTCTGGACATGGTTGAAAGAGTACCTAATGATGGGTGCTCAAGTTCTAGTGAGACATATATTGAGGGATTTCCACCTCTCTATGTTGGTGACATAGATATTTCACTTAAATAAAATGTCCCAAGATCAAATTCCACATCGCCACTAGAGTTTCATGAAGTTGATCCAAGAGAGAGGGAAGAAGAAAAGGTTCATCTGCAAGAACTTCATTTTCTTGCAGGGTCACTGAAGATGAGTGAGTGAAATATCAAAGAGGCCCTAAAAACTCTCCATGGAACCCATGAATTGATTAAAAATCTATGTTGGAATTTGGAGGATGAATCTTCCATGGAAGACATGGAGAAGTTTTAGAAGGCCATGAAAAGCACCAAAGGTAATTTTCTCCAATTTATTTCTGATAGAGATAGTTTGCTTGAGCTTGTTGAGTTGTTGTATAGAGCATAATTGAAGTATGAAGAAGATATTTGCAAGATAACACAAGAATTGTTGACCACCAAATATTCATTGAAGAGAACTCAATGTGCACTCCAAGAGTCTAATATGGAGATAGACTAACTTCATGAGAAGTTCCAAAGATCTTACCTACCCTCCTACACACCATTCAGTCATCCTCACAAGAATGATTGCATTCTCAAGCATATGGAGTAATCTCATGAGATGGTCGATCATGAGATGCATTTGCTTTTGCATGTGCTTGAGGACTATGTAAACAATCTTGATGAGAACCAAGCACTTGGTATTTTCCAGAAAAAAAATGGAGTTGTTTTTTGGAGAGAGTCTCTTCCCCATGGAAGAGTCAGATGAGCTCAACTTAGTTGGATCATCCAGTGACAATGAATATGAAGCCATAATTTGGGTGGATGAGTATTGCAAAGAGATTATTCATGGTTCTACACCCCACACTTCTATTTCATCCACATTAGGTGGGGATGAAAATTGGGAGAATGAATTATCCTTGTTGGTTCCACATGAGGAGCAGGAGGCTCCCATAAGTGTTCATGATAACTTGATGAATGCACCATTACCTTCCCATCAACAACATCAGAACATATTTCTGCCACATGATGCCATTAATCCATGTATGGATTGGGTGAAAGATTACATGTCACAAATGGAGTCTTCTTCAAGAAACATTCCTAACCATGATCAGTGGAAGGAAACTAAGCAAGGAAACTACCAATAGAAGTTGTTGAGAAATATATCTTGTACAAGGTGGACTCTATGGAGTAAATCCATGCATTTGGATGGATGCTTGCACCCTTTGACTAGTGATAGAGATTTGAGCCATTGGATGTGTTCACATGGACGTTTTGGTTAGAGTGTTATTACATTCCCTTGTTGGATGATGAGACTGTTGTAATCAATCATATTGAAAGGTTATCAATGATACATATTATAGATTCATAAAAACAATGATATAAATAAGAGACAAGGAATGGTATAAAGAATNACTTTTTTGTTTGTATTTTTGACATATCTCCTCGTGTTTTTACTCAAATTTCGATCGGGAGAGCTCGTTGGATGCAGAATTAAATTCTGCATCCAACGAGTATCCACTCGGCATACTTTTGATGGACCCCGCTACCCCAAAAACAAGAAATACCTGAAAAATGGAATGATGATGTCATCATTCCATTTTTCCAGGCATTTCTTGTTTTTTGGGGTAGCGGGGTCCGTCAAAAGTATGCCAAGTGCGTACTCATTGGATGCGGAATTAAATTATGCATCCACCGAGCTCTCCCAATCGAAATTTGAGTAAAAACACGGGGAGATACGTCAAAAATACAAACAAAAAAAATAGTTTTTTTTATGATACCTATCCCCAAATTTATATTAAAAAAGAGTTTAAGACCTATACGGTATTTCAAATTTAAAGCAATTTAATTGGATAACACATGATGACATGGAATTTGAATAAAAGTTAAAAGGCCCATTTTGATTTGAAATTTCCTGTAATGAACAATGCTTATATTATTCAAGAGCACAAGGGGATTCATACATCCAACTGAACCAATTCTTTATCTGGCTCTAGATCATATATATATAATATTTGCAATCAGTTACAAAAATACATGTCGTTTCAACTAGCCGAGATTACCTATGAGGTCAACATAATCTACTTGTTTACAATTAGTCGAATGAAGGACCTAGTCAGCTAGCCAAATTAGGATCCTCCAACATCTCCCCCAACTCAAAATTTTTCTTTGTCCCAAAGAAATGGAGAGATGACAATCTTTCAGTCTGAGTAGCTACAATTGTGTATTGTTCTTCACTATGGGATGTTCTGACTGGTGGATGGTTGTTTATGAACACACACTTATATAATAGCCTTAGAAAATACTGATAATTGTTGTTGGAATTATTCCCAAGCATGGAGGGAATTTTGTATGTGTATGGTAAGAGTAGTGAGACTCGATAAGTTCTCCATATTTTGATGCATATATAATTCTAGAATATTAATCATGTCAGTCCGCAAGAGTTTCATATTTTCCTTAGAAATGGAAAGTAGTCACTACAGCCATTGCTTGATTTTATCGATATTGGATAGACCAGCTCAGGCCTGGCTGACACACTAATGTTCATGTCTCTCCAATATTTCAAGATTAATTCTTTGTAAAATGAGTTGGTCATCAATGGTCCACACCTTTGATTCACTGGTGCATGTTCAGTGGTTCTGTAATGAACTAATGAGTTCATAGGTCTTTTTAATTTCTTCAAACACCTAACTGTAGTAAGTGTACCAGTTTCGCAAGATGTTTTTGGTGACAACAGATTCTAAAACATATTTTCTTAACATGATGTAGGATTCAATAAATGTTGTAAATCGATTTCTAAGTAAAAAAGTGGTTTCCTCTGCCTTCTCTTTTCTTGCTTCTTTCAACTTCTCCTATAATGTCAACATAATTCTTTCAAAAATGAGAAATACTTTGTTGAGGGGCTTATCATAGTCGGTCCCTACTGGAAATGTAATAAATTGTTGTGCCAAGTTCTCACACTTGGCTAACAATTCATGATGCTCTTTTTTTAGCTTCTTGATTTGTTCTTTGGTCCTTACTCTCATGTGTTTATATTCCCTACTAATTACATTTGTCAATAGGTCCAATTATTCTTCTTTGGATTTATGTGGGTTAAATGTAACTGTTAGACCAAGCTAATTGAGATGAACTGATAGGGCTATTTGCTACTGTGACTGTTGTAGATGTTGTTGTTATCACTGTTGTTCGTTCTCCTATTTTTTCTTCCCTTTTCTCTATTTCCTTTTTCATCGTTCCTATTCTTTAATCTATCTGTCGGTTTCTTTTAGTTGTTCAGGTAGTCTTTCTAATGTTACTTTCTGGCTTTGCTCAGTTTTTGTGGTTGTAATAACAGGACTATGGAGGATGGTGTGGGTAAGGTCAAAAGAATTGACAATATTTATGGGAATAAATGTGGTCATAGGTGATGATAATGGAAGTGGTGAAAGAAGTGAAGAATGTATGTTGGGATTGACTAGTAAGCTTATTTCCTCTTGCGGTAATGGTTGGTCGAAATTCAATAGTAATACAATATCGACGGGCTCGACAATGGTGTCGGTGCTACAAAGTTCAATAAGTGGACGGTGTTGTGGTGTTGTCGGTTGGTCGACAGGTCGAGGGGTAAACAATGAATAGTTCTATACCACAATTTTTTTGGTTGGGTAGGGATTTCTTTGTAGTATAGTTTTTGTGTATCCAACAACTTGTGCTTCCAGAATGTATGAATGTGGAAGGTTGACAATTTCGGGTATGGTTAAGGTGGACTGTGGTGCTTCCATGACTAAGACATATATTTTAACTGTTATTTTTTTCTAGTTAGGGAGGAGAGATGGTAAATGGATGATAAATTCTTTTTGAATGCGATCTCTAAGTGGTTATGGTAATTTATGCAAATATGGATGAATAAGGTATATAGATGTGGTGGTTTTCGAAGTTGGTATAACTTCTTCTTCAACAAATTGGGTCAGGGATGGAGGAGGTGGACTATGGGTGAGATTGACAGATGGTGTCGTAGTGAACCTGAATTTATTTTGCGTTATGTCTGGTCAGTCTGGTCTCTGCTCCTCCTCTGTGATAAATATGCCTATTTTTTCGATGAATAGGATTTTTTTTTTGGCTACATCTTCCAAGATCATATTTGCACTATCAAATAATTCTGCATTGTCATCTTCAATTGGCTCCTAAAGAATGATCTTGTCTTTCCCCTTTCCTTTTACTATACTCTTCCTATTATGTTGGTCTTTAAACAATTTGTCGACCACCTGACATATATTATTCTTAGTGAGGCCATATTCTTAAAGAGGAGTATCATATTGGGTACTTTCATCAGTTTGGTCTTCTTTCTCTTGTGGTTGTTATGGGGATGTTAATTCAATCCTTGGCGGGTTGATGTCAGCAGTGTTATCACGATCGAGAGTGAATGTGTTGAAATGAACATGGATTTCATAGTCTTCTTTCTCTTTGAGTCGGTTAATGTTTTGACCATTGGTTGATCGACTATTCTTGCTACGAGGTGTATATCCAACTTGGTGTTGGATTGCCGACTAAGTTCATTGAATATCTCCTCAACCGAAGGTTAGAAGTTTATTTCTCTTGTTGTGCCCCCAACACCTTGCAAGTACCATACCGACATGTAGTCCAACTCAAGTTGGATGTTTGTCGTCGTTGGTATATGACTTTGGATATTCTAGGGTACCTGCCATCTAGTTGTTTTGATGTTTAAATCTTGAAACCATATACATAACCAGATTTTTGTTGTTGTTTCTCCCAGTTGGAAATCATTCGAAACGAATGATTTGAAATTCCACATGGATGATCAATTTTATGCAATGAAGTCCTTATCTCTGACTGGTCGAAGATGGTACATGGCTATCCAGATTATCAGTGAAGGAAATTGGATTTGAGCACTCTCCTCTTGGCATTTTACATAGATATTCTTAATAACCTTGGCTAGGTGGTCATCCCAACAATATAGTTTCCTTGTTGTCACCATGTTTTGGAGTGCATCGAGCATGTCGAGTTTGAGGTCAAAACCTCTTCCCATACTTGTAAGAGACATTGAGATAATTTTTTTGGTTATGTTTTGTGTGCCATATATGATTTGGTTAACTATTAGTCCTATTGAATTTTTCGTTGATGGTATATGAGTTAGTTCTTTGACTAGGGACTAATTTAATCAAATAGGTAGAGGTTCTCCTTTGTTTAATAATCCCATGATCTTATAAATTAGGTTTCCATTGACTTCAATGGGTGTGTCGAATTAGAAATTCCCATTATGGTAACTACTGATGATGAATTGCACGATAATTTATTTTTTCCTTGCAAACATATCCTTTAATGGTGCATTCATATAGGTAGGGATTGTGCTAGCTTTTAGTTTCTGATCTTCCTCTCTCCATCGACCACCTGTCTCTGATCCCCATTCTTTTATTTCCTTCCAAATCCTCTTTGATTGTTGATCAATCAATTTGGCATTGTGAATGTTGTGCAATTGAATTTCTGATGGTGTGTTGGCACTTTCTAACTGTTTAAGTTTGTCTTTCGTGGAATTGGTAGTTGCGGTCGTGTTCTTCTATGCCATCGTGTCGGTCAAAGGTTCTGGTTCAAAAGGTGGTAAGATGTGCTTTGGTGTTCAATTTCTTCACATAATGAAATCCAAGTCTCTTCCAACACGGTATTTATAACAAAAATTTTTTGGAAGGGAGAAGGCATAGTGGTTGGTAGTATTAATTGCAGTATTGATGGTGGACTTAACTGCGAAGGACATGCTATCGGTAATTCTTTCTAGGCATGTTAAATTTTGTGCTCTAAGTGTCGGTGTTCATGATGACTTGATTGGACCATTTTTTCTCCTTTATGTCGTCGTATTTATGGATTGTGATGGTGTTGTTATTGTGGAAGTGATCGAAATTCCTCATGCCTTCTCTGCTCATGTCGATGATTGTGTCTCCTAGTTTGTGTTTTACTTCTTCCTTGTCGAAAGAATTGATCTAGGATCCTGTCATACTAATTCTTTTCATTGTAAATATTCTTGTTTTTTTTATATTTTTATAGTTTTTTTTTCAACTCTTTATAGTTAAATAACCATTTTTTTTTATCTTTATATCGTTTTAGTCGGGGCGCATTAACCAATTTCTGAAATATATTCCCATGTACTTTTTTTAGTTGAACTAATCTGTTAGTGTTAATTTATTCTAAAATGTATGGACCCATCCACTTAGTGTGTAGTTTCTTATATTTTCCTTTTACTCGACTATTTTATAGTAATGCAAAGTCCCCAACTGACAAATTTTTGTTTTTTATATTTCTATGGTGCCAGAATTTTTGTTGTTGTTTTTGGATTTATTTGTGTTGTATTGCAATTAGTTGGTGTTCTTCACGTTTGGATAGTTGCATTAATATTTATTTTCTGGCATTTTCGACATCAGTGTGTAATATGTCATCCATTAGAGGGGTTGTTTGATGAAAATGTAAGGGTACAACTGCTTCATGTCCATACACAAGTCGGAATGGTGTCTAACTTGTCGAAGGTTTGTATGTTGTTCTATATGCCCATAAAACGACATGTATCTTTTTATCCTAATCATATTTTTCAGTCTTACATATTTCTGTTAAGCATTTGGCTAATGTTTTGTTAAAATATTTGATTGAGCCATTATATTGAGGGTGATATATTGTACTTTTATAATGCTCGATCATGAATTTTTTGTCAGAGCTGCAATTGTTGTTTTTATAAAATGTGACCCCTGATCACTGATCAAGGTCAATGGCCACCCAAATATTGTGACGATGTTTTGTATACAAATTTAGCATCTATCTCACTTGAGAAAGATTCGACTAGTTCTGCCTCTTCCCACTTGGTAACATATTCGTTTATTGTGATGATATATCATGCTCCTATTTGTCTAGCTGGTATCGAAAATGGTCCTATGAAATCAATCACCCAAATTTCAAATGTTAAGCTTGGATTTACCGATATTAAAGGAATTTTTGTGCTTCGTAGAGGCCGACCTAGTCATTGGAATTGGTCACACTTATTCACAAATTCTCGACAATCCCAGTGTATGGTTGACCACCATAATCCTGATTATTGGATTTTTCTAGCTGTTGTGTCAGACTGACAATGTCCTCCAGATGGACCATAGTGTGATTCATTGATTATATTTTCTCTTTTTTGGTCAAGAACAAATCATCATACTACATCGTCTAATCCAAGTTTGTAAATAAATTTGTATAGTATAGTGTAAGGTGCAACTTTCATCACCGGGATATTCCTCTTCTTATCACTCATCCCTTCTTGTGCTTGACCTTCCTCTACGAATTGAGAAATTTCTTCTAAGTCAGAAAGTACAACCTAAATTTGGAATAAATGGGAATCTAGTAGGTCATCTTCAATTCCAATCGGTTCTTCACATGTGTCTATTCTTGATAAGTGGTCAGGTCTGACATTTTTTTCCCCTGTTGAAATATAACTTCAAGATCAAATTATTGAAATAATAGAAACCATCAACAAATTATTCCATGATGTAATGGTTTATTTACTAAATATTTTAATGCTTGATGGTCTGTGTAGAATACAAATGGATTAGTGAGTAAATAATGTCATTATTTTCGAAGTGCGAATACCATTCCAAGTTCCTCTATTTCTATTGTTGAGTATTTCCTCTTAGCTATGTTTAATTTACTACTTTTGTATGAGTTTGGATGGTGCATTCCATCATCACCAGGTTGAGTTAATATTGCTCCAATTTTAGTTCCAAATGCATCGATATGTACATGAATATTAATTGACCAATTTGGAAATCGTAGTACGGGTGTTTCTACTAATTTTTTCTTTAATATGTCCAACGATGTAGGGAATTTGTCGGTCCACTCGTATTCATTATTTTCTTTTAGTATTTTTTATAGTGGGTATGTCATGTGAAAATAATGTTAGATGAATTTTCTATAATAGCCCGTATGTCCGAGTAAAACTCTTATTTGTTTAGGATTTAGTGGTGGTTTTAAGTCAAGAATAATTTTAATTTTTGCATAGTCGACATTAATTCCTTCCTTGCATACTACATGTCCTAGTAGGATTCCTATTGGATTTTAAAATATACACTTCTTGATATTGAGAGATAATTGGATCTTTCCTCATCTTTCTAGCATAAGTCTTAGCCATTTATAGTGATTTTTCAGTGTAGAGTAGATTATTGAATCGTCGAAATATACAACCATTGTTTTGTAGACAAATTACTGAAATGCTTTTATGGAAATTATGGAGGGTAGATCTGGGGCATTTTTCAATCCAAATGGCATGAGTTTGTATGCAAATGATCCAAATTCACATACAAATGCCATCTTCTTTTGGTCTTCTTTAGCAATGGGTACTTGATTATATCGTAGAAATCCATTTGTAAGTGAATAACACTCATGGCCTGCAACTTCATTAAGAATTTCATTTTAAAAAGGGGTTGAAAATGGGTCTTTAAGGGTTACTTTATTAAGCTCCCAAAAGTTGATCCAGATTCTTAGTCTTGTCGAGTCATGTTTCTTCGGTTGGACCACCATTGGAATTTCCCATTCTGATTGATAAATACGGTAAATGATTCTGGCTGCCAGCATGCTTTCATTTTATTTATTTACTATTTCCTTGTATTTGTATGCGAGTTTGTATGGTATTTTCTTTATTCAGTTTTCCTTCGGTTTTATTCCGATTTTCATTTCACCCATTGCTTGAATAATTCCTTTTAGATATTTATAGTCCCAAACAAAAACATCCTTAAATTATTGTAATAAGTTAACGATTTATGTCATTTGTTATTCATTCCAGTAGTTACCTATATTTTCATTTTTAAGTTTTTCGTCATTAGATATATCGACTTCTTTTATCTTAACTTTTACATCCATCCATTCTGGTGCATTACCTTCATTGATCTCTCGAATACCTTCTTTGAATTGTGAACATGTTGGCAGAAAGTCTTCCACTGCCAATCTTTCAGGGTCTTTTTTTCTGATGTTTGAATTTTAAATATTGTTCTAATTGGTTTTGAAGTTTTTGGATGGTCGACTTTCCATTGGAAAATTTTCCCTTTTGTGGTTTCCATTTTTAGTAGAAATCTTGTCGAGTGTTGTATTTCAGTTGACTGGATATTGTGACACATAGTATTATGTTGTCTAGGTCGATTCTCTATTGCTATTTTTTTGTATATCGGTTGTAGAAAGGTTTTTATCTGCTTAGATGCTTACACCAATATTAATTCATCTTGAGATGATAATTTGAAGTCATTATGAAATTTTTATTTAATTTCGTTCCATGTGAACATTTCTCCTCTTACTTCTTCCATTTTGTACCACTTATTTGGTAGATCATCTAGTTTGTTTGGAAATAAGCGAGGCCATACTCGCTCATCTTTATAACTTAATCTTCTCCATTCCTTTTCGCATCTATCAATGTGTTTCTCGGGGTCTTACCCTTGTGTGAATATTTAAATGTTTGATTGTGTTATTATTTTCTTCCCTCCAAACCTTTCATTAAAATATGTAGATGTTGTCTTCCAAGTTTGTAATCTTGATTGATGTGTGTCCCATCACCGTGCAACTTGACCTATAAATGTTTTGACCAGACTCTAGAATCCTCCTTAATCACCTATATTTTTAGGAACTTTCTCAACATCAAGCCATGGTGACTCTTTCTCTTTGTATCTCAGTTGTGGTCGGGTTGATGATTCGTTCCTTACTGGTGTTAGTGTTGGATATTCTCTAATTTTTCGTTCAAATATCTTTGGGATTGTAGTCACATAAAAGCATTGTCAGGTTTTTCTTTTAGGATTAACTTGGATAGTCTAGAATTCTCACGCTTGTAGTTCGTAATTTTATAGTTTCCAATCATACAGCTCTACGTTCGAGTTATATCCGATCGAATTAGGATTCCTAAGATGAAGTTCTCTATATGAATTAGGTTTGGTATAATGTTAGTTGTTTTGTATTTGATATAATTTTCAAACATCGAAATCATCGTCGATGGATTCTATCCAAGGTTCTCCTTGCGATGGATGAATTGGAACGATGACTTTCTTCCCATTTCCTTTGATTTTGATTATTTCTTTTTCAAGTGATATGGATTCTTTCATTTTTCTTCCCCATGCTCAACCTATTGAGTAGGGAAGGAACTAGATCCTTCCTTGGGGTTAATGATTTCAAAATCGACTTTAGTCGAGATACCTTTAATGGTCGTGTCGACATTTTTCCATAACCCAATTGGTTTCATTCGTCATTGGTCAATTAATTTTAGATATATGTCGGATTCATGTAATTAATGTTTTCCAAGTTATTACCATGTGTCTCTAGTCATTATATTTACTTGCGATCTTAAGTCGAGAACAACTTGTAGGACCTGGTAGCCTTCAATTTCTATGTCGACTAATGGGTCTACATCATTTTTGTCTTTTTGGTTCGGGATACATATACTTTTACCTTGTTTATCTTCACTAGATGTATTTTTAATGTTGTACATTAAATCTATTGGCTTTGGAACAGACCCATCTTTCGTTATCAATTTTTTTAGTTCGTTAGTATTTTCTTGTTTGGATTTTTCATGTTCTTCTTATAATGCTAGTTCTTAGAATATTATTAATGCATCGTTATATAATCATTTTTTCTTACAAGGGTTGGGATAGTCTTGCTTTCTTTTTATTTTATTGATTCGTAGATTATCAATGCCAATTTTTGTTCATTGTTGAGTTACGAAAACTAGACAAGACATAACATTCTTTTCATTATTTATCTTTTCAAGCATGGTAGGGAAATCCTCCAAAGAGTGCACTCCTACTCCACAAATTGTACAAAATTTTAAATTGATTCGATCTTTGTATGGACAGTTCACATGTAGATGCCCCTCATTAAGACATGTATAACAATGGATGTGCTGACATGGTTGGTTCTCCCAATTTCCATAATATTGACCTCAACCTTGAAATCCTCCTCATCAGTTGTAGTTTTCATTTCGGTGCTCGTATCTACGACCATCATACCTTTGATAATTGTTCCACTCGTTCTGGTCATTATTGTTATTTATCTCATTGTTTTCAATGTTATTGTTTTGATTGAAATAATTGGTCTGATACACCTCTTGGTAATTATGTCTATTTTTTAAATTCAACTGACACGCTGTTGTCAAATGGCTCTTGAATTCACAAATTGCGCATCAGCAAGCTTGTTCATTCTTGATATTATATGATAAATCTTTTTTTGTGTGTATGTCGTGCTCCTAGATTATGTCACAAAAACATTTCGACAATAGTCATCTGTATGAATAGTCATCGAGCATTTGGTACACCATACATCATTTCCTCGGAGGATCATTTCTTGTATTGATTTTTGCATACTTTCAGGTTGTTCCTCAATATGTCGACCGACGATATTTATAGTACAATCCTCATCCATTTTCATTTTCAATGCTTTTGTTAGTGCATATTCATATGTATTAAAATTCTCCAATCGAATGTGCATTCAAATTTTCTATAATAATTCGGCCACAAACCACTCAATTAATAATTTTTCATCAATATTATACTCTAAATGGCCTAGAAAGTCCTTAAATCTTTTATTTTATTCTCATACTGTTTATGTCGGCTTCTAAGCAGTGGTTTTCAACTTTTTAGTAGCAAGATGCTTTGCATCAAGAGTTTTAAAGAAAGATAGGAATTGTTTTTTATCTGAAATTTTTTTGCATTTGGATTTTTTTCTATATAGGTCATGTACCAAGTGAGTGCTCTTTTTTGAAGAGAACCATAAAACCATTCCTTTTGAAGATATTTTTTGGTGATGGCATTGGCCTCCCATCGAATCACAGAAAAACCAATGTTGTTTTGGGTCTTCGTCTCCCTCATAGAGGGGAATATGAGTGGTTATGTGATCCATATTTGCAGCATCTTCGTCTTCTCTTATCGATGGTGTTGGTGGTGGTGGTGGATCACTTCTTGTATCTTCTCTCTTTTTCAAATCTATTTTTGACAGATGTTTCGCTTCCGTCAGCAATATTTTCTGTATCAGTCGACTCTCCATCGACTATTAGAAGTCGATTTATGTCAACAACTTCTGTCGATACCCAAGTAAAATTTTGTTCAAATTGGGGGACTTCTCTTACAATTCATATTGAGTGACAGGGTAAACTATTTGTAGATGGAATTGGCTCGGGGGCGCTCTTCCATGTTCTAGATAAAGTAGGTGAAAAGTGAGATTGGAAAAATAGGGTTGAAAAGTAACCCAATTCCCTTCTCGTGGTGATGAATTAAAAGTCGATCGACTTAGTTTCCTTCATAATCTTGTCGACTTGATACCCCCACTTGGCCAACATGTAATCCTAAATCTTCTTGAACAATGTCTTGCACTTGGCCACTCTGAGTAATATGTGAAGGGGAATGCAGTACTATAGGTTCGGGTATTTTTACTTGAATATATCCACTCTTCTCTATCCACAAGTCTTCTTCCATAGGTGACAGATCCTCATCAATGCCCTTTTCTTATTGGTCATGCCTCGACTTTGACATATTTTATTCTGTTTTTTTCACCATAGTCATCTTTCTCTCTATCTACAGTACATCATCCTACTACCTTATTTCTTCTCGCTTCTTCCTTCTCTCTTCCCACTTGATCCTTTGAATATTTGGAGTGCTTTTGTGTGACATTGTTCTACTTTTTCCCTTTTTTGTTTTAATTTTCCATTGTTCGCCATGTCATGTCTTTCATTAATCGATGGTTATTTCTATACTTTTCCATAATGTGATCATATACACCCCATTGTCGACCCTAAATATTTTTATAAATCTAGGGAAAAATTGTTTATTTGGTGAGGAAGTTCTCTCAATCTCTCTCTTGTACGAATTTTTCCCACTCTTTTTTCTTTTCTTCCTAGTTTGTGTTTCTTGGTGGCTTTAGCAACAGTGGTCAAGGTTCGACAATATGTCTTGCTCCTTTGTCGATCAGGAATATGAACAAAAGTGTCAGTAACGAACATAGAAATTGTTCACTAAGGTCATTGTAGAATTTATCCTTAATGTTATCAACTGAGACTCATTCCTCGATATATCATTCCTCATAGAATTCATCAACAATTCTTTCTAACCACTCTGACAAATTTGCACGGCTTCCTCTGATCAATTTTTGGCGTAATTATCGTTCATTTTCATCTACCTAATTTTTCATCCTAGAGCTTATTCAGTGCGTAGGAGACGAATTTGACAAAATTTTCATGTGTTTCAAAGAAAAAATTATCCTTTACTTGAGAAATAGTCATATTTTTTCTTCTAGTGTAATTTGGAGGAAGTTTGTTATTTTTTCCTCCCACCAATCCTTAATATGTTGCTCTGATATCATTGGGTCATAGTCATTTTCATTTAATACATGCACCACCGAAAATGAAACGAATGTTGTACTCAATTAGATTGCAAGGTTACCAATGATACATATTACATATTCATACAAATAATGATATAAACAAGAGACAAGGAATGGTAGACATAATAACAATGCTTATATTATTCAAGAATAGAAGGGGGTTCATACATCCAACCGAACCAAGTCTTTATCCAGCTTTACAATAAGTTACATAACTACTTGTCAGTTCAAATAACTAACACAACCTATGAGGTTGACATAATCTACTTGTTTACAAATAGTTGAGTGAAGGGCCTAGTTGGCTAGCCGACTTCAGCTCCTCCAACAAAGACACATATTTGTATTTCATGCTTGCATACTTGGAGATAATTGTGATGCATCATTTTATTGTGAGTAGTTTTGGCATCCTTGTTTGTTGGATGATGCCTATATTAATTAGGGTTGTACATGGGACTCACACCTATGTCATTGTAGAAACAAAATTGTGATATTCAGTGCTAGTGTGCATCAAACACATATGGAATTTTATGTTTGGTGGGGAAGTCTCATAGATATTCAATTTTGGATTTGGAGTTTTCAATTTTCAGTGTAGTGGTATAATATCCACATCATCAATTTCATTTTTTGTGATGATAAATTTTAATGGTGGTTATTGATGTTTGGGACGATGCAATTGAGACATTGTGACCCTGGCATTCCATAGAATGAAAAATTTCCAAAAGCAGTAGGAAAATTTGGATACTTATAGTTCAGGAAAAGGGATTTGTGCATACTTTTGTCTGAGGAGTTTTGTTGGAAGGAAATATCACTGAAGGGGATGCAATGAAAGTAATGGGGCCCTGAATTATTTGTCTTTGGAGCATCTATGTAGATGTTATCTTGATGGAGCAAGTCAACCTTTATTCACATGATTTCATCTTTATGATATCATTTACTAGTTCTCCTACATGGGGGAATGACTTCTTTGGTTGGACCAATTTTGTAGCACCATGGATTGCTTCTACTTGAGGACAAGCAGACTTGGGAGGGGAGGGTTGTAATGTCCCTTCATAGAAGGACATTGAAATTCAATATTGAGGAACAACCTGTGAAATTCAATATTGAGGAACAACCTTTGATGTTATCTTGATGGAGCAAGTCAACCTTTCTTCACATGATTTCATCTTTATGATATCATTTACTAGTTCTCCTACATGGGGGAATGACTTCTTTGCTTGGACCAATTTTGTAGCACCATGGATTGCTTCTACTTGAGGACAAGCAGACTTGGGAGGGGAGGGTTGTAATGTCCCTTCATAGTGTAATTTTTCATCAATATTTTCTATAATATTATTTCCAATGGAAGTCCTTTTGGAACTGCAACAATGACAATGAAAACCTACAAACAAATACTTCCATTAGTATTTCTCTTATGTACATTTTCATATAATCATTGGACATGACACTACTCAACATTTTTATAAACAATGACAGTTGATTTTATACAAACTATCCATTCAAGCATAATACTAACAAGATACTGAAAATAGGACATGGCGACCTACCACAATCGAGAAGATGTTAACAATTATGTTAACTGTGACTCCAACCTTGGTATTTCCTGCTTGAAACATGGGTTTCCCATTGGAGTCTTGTGTATTTCCTGTAAAAAATATCATAAAATAGAACACAAGCTACAGTCAATAGAAAGTGGCAGTGCAAAACACAAATAATTTAGATAAAACATTGAAAGGTAGTACAGTATCACTTACCTAATCAAGAGGATGCCAATCAAGCTACTGATCAAGTTGTTAGGCAGCAATGACGAGGGAATGAATGACAGAAATAAACTGAAACAAGAAGCCAATTTTTGTTATTCAAAAATGCAAAACTCACTCTAGAGTCTATATTGGTTTCTGTAATTCTAAATAAAACCTTATACATAGAATGATCCAATGTGGCATGCATCACTATTCAACTATTTATATTCATTCATAAGAATCCAACTATAATTTATATTCATTCATAAGAAGCATGCTGGGTATAAAAATATGAATCCAACTATTTATATTCATTCATAAGAGTTGTAGATTAAATTTAAATGTATTCAATACATAGAAAATAATTCCTCTCTTATATGTACCTTTCCATGCACTCACTGATGATTTTGA
>LPNX011146242.1:29703-72216 GCA_001517045.1 Pseudotsuga menziesii | reverse complement strand
GAAAAGAGTGAAACAAGTAACTACTCCAAAATAAAAAATGAAATCACAAATTTATATTGCACTATTTTGTAACATAGAAATAGATCATCCTGAAGAATGGCAACAAGATCAATGCCTAGGTGATATTCTCAAAAAACCAAGTAGGAAAAATAACAGATTTTAATGTTTGGATCAACATACCAAAGGAGAAAAGATGCCTCAAAGAATCAACATCATTTTCCTCTAGGGTGTAGGTCTACAGAAGTAGAAGCAATCTCCTCACAAGAACAAAGTGTCAAGAAAGGATATTGGTCTCATCCTGAAGCTAAGTCTCCAAGAGATCTGACTCTATGGAGAAAGGAAACCAATCTTAAAATAGACTCGAGATGCATAGGATGTGCCGCAAACTCAACTTGAATAATATCATGTGGAATTGTCTTTGCACACCTACACATCTTTCGACCAGATATTTTTTTAACTAGGAAGACTGGAAAAATGTCATTTCAAAATCATAGTGGACAGGGTGGCCAGATGGCAGCATCAAATGGCCATTCAATTCAGGAATCTCCATATTTCCACTAGATCAAATGTAAAAATACTACCTAAAGACAAATGTAGGGAATTTTTGTTGAACACATAAGTCCTCCACAAGACAAGAAAATTGTTATTATCCAATCTCAATCCAGAACTTCAACCACCATACCATAAAAATAGGAAATTGGTTGGAATAGCAAAAATAATATCAGCATGACGACAACCGGATCACAAATTTTACAGTGAGACAAAAGACAGGCCACTCTTAAAACATCTTAGGAAAACAACATATATGAATTATGCAATAGAAATAAAGTTTAAGATGCCCAGAAGTTATTTCTAGGATACTCCATCTACATTTTAAAAATATGAGAACTAAGATATGCCTCTTATAACCTATTGGCACCTTCTCTCCTTCATGCTTGTGAGGTATGGAACCCATAGCTGAGGATAAGAGGTTGAAACCACATTAACAAGGTACTCATTAATAAGTTTTCAAAATGCATTAACTTTTAACACCGAGAAAATTATCACATGCCATTCAATGAATTTATATGTGGTTCTGAAGCTGACATGAATCTAGCATGTCCTATCATTTTCACTTTGTTAGTTGCCATAAAAGATGTAGATCACACCATCATTTTTGGAAGAAATAAATTCTCTACATGATAAATAACTAGTCCCTAGCTGATGTAAGAAGAGAAAGCTATTGGTAATAGCAAGCTAGAAAGCCATCCTGACTTCAATGCAATGCAAAGCCATGTACATTGTCCTCTATTACTATATTGGTTACTTTTACTCATATTTACTGGTTATACAATTACCCGTACTGCTATTGGTAGTACTTGGTACTATTTTTGGTCTTACAGCATACTATTGGTTATGTATAACGTATATCTAACTAAAGACTTGTTTCTGTGCAGCTTTGTGGCATTGGTGAAGTCCTTTACTTCACGCCTCAAATACTTAAAAAATATGGAGTTGACACTTTGTTAGTTCAAGAAGGCAATTATAGTAGATTCAGCTTCTCTTTTGGAAAGTGCAGTTACCTGTCTTCCAATGTTGCCCTTTATAGTGCTTGCAATGTTTCTAATGGACCGTACTGGAAGAAGGTAACACTGGTGCTAAAGAGACCACACATTTTCATGTAAATTTAAATCATGTGTACACAAGAATGACATCTTGTATTGGTGCATATCTCTATCATCTACTTGGTTTATTTCATTTCCAGCCTAGAAATTTCTAGTGTTATGTGAAAAGTGCAAATAGACTCAAGGAAATGGTTGATGAATCGTTTAATCGTTTGACATCTCTAGGCCTTGTATAATGTGCTTCTATGTCATCAGAAACTACTCTTAAGGGGGGCACTTCTAGAAGAAACCATCCCAAAACTGAACCACTCCAAAAACTTATTGCTGGCATCTATTTCCCATTTCTGGATGAGAACTTGAAAGAAATGCAACATAGATATCAAAAACCTAAATTTGGCCTTTTGGGGTTTTCCAATTTTCTTTTCTGGTAACATAGATATGCAGTATGAATGATCTCCCTATCCTGGTTATTTGAAGGTTCTTAACTGGACTTCGGCCATTATTTTATGTGGGTGCAAGCAAATACTCCTATCTACCACTCCATTACTATTCATTACATTCATTACAATTGCTTTGGTAAATAAATTGCTTCAATCGGGATTGTCCAGGAGGTAACTCAGTTGTGGGCCTGATGGTATTCTTTTGTGCCTTCAATATGGGATTTGGTGCAGTGGAAAACATTTTCTATTTAGAAATATTTCTAACAAGAGTTAGAGGAATTTTCTTGGATCTGTGTGTTATAATAACGTGGACTGTAAACATGCTTATCATATTCCTGTTTCCTACCATGAACAAGGACTTGGGAACAAAAAGTGTTTTTGGATTTTTCTGTATTATGAGTGCAGTTTCCTAGATATTTATCTTCCTTAAGGTTCTAGAGACCAAGGGATTTCCTTTGGAAGTTATCAAGTAGTTATTTGTTGTATCTACATCTCCAGATGGAAAGGAAGAAGCATAGATTAACCAGAAGCTTAGAACTAAATGATTGAAATAGATCTGCAGACTATTAAATAGGATGGTTATGGTTTTGGATAATTCAATTGAAGCATTGGAAAGCACAAACAGAAAGTTGAGCATGAATATTGTTCAACACTTCTTTATTTCCTCTTTTTAGATTGTAGCCTAGGCCCTATCTACCTTTGCAATGCATGATTCAGAAGCAGCTGTATGCGATTGATGTAAGTAGTCAAATGTATTGTATCTTAGGGTTTTAAGATGCGAGATATTACTTTTCACGTCACCTTGAGAATTCCATTGTCCACAATCAATCTTCCAACTGTTGAACTAGGTACCCCAGCTAAGAAGCTAGATAGTTGAAATCTCCCTTTCTTTTTCTGAAGAGACACAAACACGACATAAAGTTAAAAAATGCACTTCCGTGGGAAACTTTCTTATTGGGATCCAATATAGACAGGTAATCTAATTCATGCAAAACTAGAAATAAAATAGAGAGAGTATTAGGGCTGGCATAAAAGACCAAAGATATTCTAAATTCAGCCAAATTCATGAATTATGTCTTTAAATGTAGAAAATACCTGACCAACATAGAGGTTGTTATATGTGCTCATCACAGATATCTACTTAGAACCTTCAGGTGTGTCAAATGGCTGTTGATTTTGCTTGTACACAATTTTACCATTGTTTATCACAATTTCATATTTCTCTCTCTCATTCTGCAATATAAAAAATTGTAGGAATAATTAGTTCAAACAATTGATATGGTAGATACAAAACCCCCTCTAATGAACATGTGTGTCCCACAGAAGGTTTACTCCACATGCACCTTGATAAATAAAATACCAGAATTGTTCTAACTCCAGATAACCATTAACTACTGTTGCATTTTAGGAGTTCGATAAAGTAAGGAGAAGATCAATTAAGAAATATTATTGGGCTAAGGTATTTAATTTGTTGATTTTGCAATGTTGACCTTGGGCAGTCATCAAGATTAAGATCCCTGCCATCTCCAACATCAATCCTGTAATAATGACTTTAATTAAGTTAAATTTGACTTATCCAAAAGCACTATCATTCAGTACATCTTATCATGGGTTTTCTCTGTTTTAGCTAGGGCAATACATATTATAGAGAGAGAGAGAGATGCTTAACAATATCACATTAAGATTTTCATCATTCAATATTTTCGATAACTTATCAAGTTATCAGCAAGAACAATTTAACAAATAAAAATGAGCTTTGTCCATAGCAGCTTAATCTATTAATCATCACCTTCTAGAACGAGTTCTATATAAAACAATTAATAACACTTCAGGATGAGCTATAAGATTACATGGGATAAAAATATAGGGCATAGGAAAATCTATTTAAATCATGGTTTAAAAGGTCATTCATTAAATGGGACTTCTCTAATTAAGAATTTTTCTTTCTATACAACCAATTGTTGACTACATAGTTCTTTTCATGCCAAAAGAAATAGCCAAGCTTACCAATAGAAAAATGGTTGTGATGTTGACTTTATATACTAGTCATCATACTAATAATGCAAGCTATGCCCATAATGGTGGCATGAATCAATATGCATACATACAGAATAAACATTTCAAATTAGACAAGGACTGAAGAACTGTTCCTCACAGACAACATACAATCGAATTAACTGTCAATGATGTTTCTAGGAATGATGATAAGCTTACAACTTCAAGCCAATGCTGAAAGGTTGTTCACTTTTCTTTCTCATCCTTGGATAATCCCTTTCTAGGCTGGAAACAGTCCCCTAATATTTACTCCAAAAGTATAAATGGAGGCATATTTTTGCAGGCAAAGTCCTTCATGAGGTGAAAATAGGTGTCCTATCTTAATGTGCAAACTCACAAATTCCCATATGTAATATATTATTATACAATTCCAAAATAACTTGTTAAACCAATTTGGAATGTTTGCAGCCAAAAGAAATAAGAGAACAAATGACAAAGTAAGCATAAACTTTTACAGCCTTTACTCTTCCACGTGACCAGCGTGAAACAACAGTGTTGCAAATTCTATTGCTTGCCACCTGTATGCACATTTTAACAGACTTTTAATAATAACTTAGTAGATAGTATATTTAAAATATGTACCACGAGAAGCACAAAATGTCAAAATTCACCATCCATGAGTCTTGACTAGTCCCACAAACAAACTTTAAAAGTACCATGATAGCACTAGTTTCAGATCAGATAATTTGTAGTGTATTATTTAAATGAATGAACTAAAATATCTATGGTGAAACACCAAGGAAAAAATAACAATTAAATTAATTAATTCATACTGATCAATTATGGCTGCAATGGAAGTCAAGTGATTTGGCTCAAGGAAATGGTCAAGAGATTTTGGCAATTGATAATGTCTTTGGAAATACTACCTGAAAAGATATTTCCCTAAAGTTCAAGGTTGTATATAGAATTCCAATGTTCAAAGGATGGAAGCATGCCTGATAAATTTGAGAAAGATGCTGAAAATATTTGCAGGCTCGGAGAAGACCAAATATTTGCAGGAAGGTTGCCTTGGAGAGAATTATGAGAAACATTAAGCAATTGAAAACTAGGTGAATTTAAGAGATCAGAAGGAACTAAAATTGTGACAAGGTAACTCCCTGTAATTTGAGGATATTTCTGAGAAATTAACACTATTTTTACCACTTAAGATCTTATGAGTGTTCACATCAACAGTCTTGTTCATGGTATCAAAATCTCTTTTCTCACCTTTTCCACCATTTACTTTTGTAGATTTCAAAGTCAGGTTTCGAGCGTTAGTGGAACCGCAGATCTTCCCAAATGTTTTCTTTACCAGTTTTTCCAACAAATAGACTTCATGTTCTTTTAGGAGTTTTCTTAACTGCGTACATCCCTGTGAAAGGAATTTGAGTTATTTGTCTTCATGATTTCCTCTAAAGTGCCAATAAATAATATTCAAATTGACATCCTACATAATTGAAATAAGAGTACATTGACTAATATAACCTTTTGCTAAAATTTCACACTTCAAATTTTAACAAGTAGCTACGAACTCCATGATAGATCATCATTAAATTTTATAAACAGTGACATATAAAAAACAATATGTACACTACATTTTTCTTAGCAATTACAAAAGATCATACAAGGACCAAACTTGAAGAAACAAGAAAAAGCATTCCTGTAATGTAAAACACTGGTGGGTGTACCAGCATGGGTAGACCCATGTGCTAAGCTATAAAATTAAAATAAACTAGGGTGACCTGAAGCTATGACATGTCCTTGTCTCTTTAAAACATGATATTTCGTTCAATTATTTCATCCAAAAATAATAGGTGGGGATGGGCCTTTGGTTTTTAGACGCCTGATCTAAGAAGATGATTTTCTCTCACTTATCATGCAATTATCACTGCTCATGTCTTTTACAAAACGTCATTTAACTTTCCCATTTTCTCTTTGATTTTCTAAAGGTAGCTCTTCTTCGTTTGATAATTTTATACTTGGTTTCTTTGAACTTGGTTTTCTGTCACATTGCATGGTAAACTCCATTTCCCTCATCTTTATGCCCTTAGCAGATGTAACAACATGTTCAAGTTGTTCATGCTTTAGTGAAACACTATGTTGTACATATGAACCTCTGGGGTCAGCTACTTTCTCTGGTATGGCTACAACATGTTTTTCTTGCATACCAAATCTATTTTTAGCAGCAATAAGGTTCTCTCTATTTCCCCACTTTTGACCTACAGTTTTGACTAGATTCCACAACCACATTTGCTGAGAGTGGATTTTCCTGAAAGCTCTCTTCTGATAAAGTTGTTCCCTTATTTGAATTCTCTTGAGTCTCTCTCTTGGGATTTCACATTTTCATTTCTAACCCACACATTCAGGTGTTCCTTTTCCTCTGATTGGTAATCCTTTCTTGCCTTTTCTTCTTTTGAAAATTGGAAATTTCTCTTGCACACAAATCTGTGTCGCTGGTTTACAACAGATGAGGAAGAATTTTCCATATAGTTCTGGTTGACATTCTTTATTTGCCTATCACCTAGATCTTTTACTTCTTAAGGCTTTCTCATAATAGACTAGTCAAGATATGCAGTTCTCATATTGAGTTCTGGAGAAGGATTTTTTAACGATACTTCTAAAAAACTAGCACTGTCTCTACCACCTGAGATCTTACAAGCCTTCACATCAGTAGTCTTTGTCACATCAGCAGTTTTGTTCATGGTATCAGAATCCTTTTTCTTTCCTTTTCCATCATATGCAGGCTTCTTTAAGGATACTATTGACAAACTAGCATTGTCCTTACTACCTAAGATCTTATGATCATTCACATCAGTAGTCTTGTTCATGGTATCAAAATCTCTTTTCTTGCTTCTTCCACCATGAGTAGGCTTCTTTGAGGATATTTCTGAGAAATTAGCACTGTTTTTACCATCTGAGATCTTATGAGTGTTCACATCAACAGCCTTGTTCATGGTATCAAAATCTCTTTTCTCACCTTTTCCAACATTTACTTTTGTAGATTTCAAAGTTAGGTCTTGAGCGTTATTGGAACCGTGGAGCTTCCCAAATGTTTTCTTTACCAGTTTTTGTAGTAAACGGACTTCATGTTCTTCTAGGAGTTTTCTTAACTGCATACATCCCTGTGAAAGGAATTTGAGTCAGTTGTCTTCACGACTACCTCTAAAGTGCCAATAAATAATATTCAAATTGAAATCCTACATAATTGAGATAAGAGTACATTGAATAATATAAGCTTTTGCTAAAACATCACACTTCAACTTTTAACAGGTAGCTACAAACTCCATGACAGATCATCATTAAATTTTATAAATAGTGACACATAAAAAACAATATGTACACTACATGGTTCTTAGCAATTACAAAAGATCATACAAGGACCAAACTTGAGGAAACAAGAAAAAGTATTCCTGTAATGTATAATACTTGCAGGTGTACCAACATGGGTATACCCATATGCTAAACTATAAAATTAAAATAAACTAGGGTGACCTAAAGCTGTGACAAGTTCTTATCTCTTTAGAACATGAGATGCCATTCAATTTCATCACAGTAATATATTCTCTTTAAAATTGATTTGAATAAGGAAATTTATCTTCTTCATGATAGTCTGAACTAGGCACCTAGTCCATAATTGTAAATAGACAGCAACTCTTGTCTTGGATATTGTAATAGATAGAGACTGATCATGCCTTGTAGTTTGTTTGCATAATATTGATGTAGTACACCACAAAAATGAAAATGATCATCAAGGAAGCTACAACATACATTAGAGGAAATTTCAACTCAAAATGGGCCTCCTAAAATGAACTAATAAAATAATAGTTAAAATAATAAAATAATATTTATTAATTTTGGAGGAAGAAAAGAAAAAAACTACTTTTTTGTTTGTATTTTTGACATATCTCCCTGTGTTTTTACTCAAATTTCGATCGGGAGAGCTTGTTGGATGCGGAATTAAATTCTGCATCCAACGAGTACCCACTCAGCATGCTTTTTACGGACCCCTCTACCCCAAAAACAAGAAATACCTGAAAAAAATGAAATGATGATGTCATCATTCCATTTTTCCAGGTATTTCTTGTTTTTGGGGTAGCGGGGTCCGTCAAAAGCATGCCAAGTGGGTACTCGTTGGATGCAGAATTTAATTCCGCATCCAACGAGCTCTCCCGATTGAAATTTGAGTAAAAACACAGGAAGATATGTCAAAAATACAAACAAAAAAGTAGTTTTTTTTATGATACCTATCCCCAAATTTATATTAAAAAAGTGTTTAAGACCTATATGGTGTTTCAAATTTATATCAATTTCATTGGCTAACACATGATGGCATGGAATTTGAATAAAAGTTAAAAGGCCCATTTTGAGTTGAAATTTCCTCTAATGTGGTATGAAATACAGAAATCACTAATCAAAGGATGTCTGCTTTCTAACAATATTTCCTTTAAAGGCTTACTGTACAGACTTAGAAATCTGATCATACAAAATGACCAAATCTCTCTGAGTTGAATATGTATCCTATAATTGCAGCCTTATATATTTCTGATTGCTGATGAATTTAGTACAATACGTTGATGTTGCAATATTTCTTATCAATTCTAAAAGGAGACTTGATGGTATAATAAATTTAGATCTACAAGGCTTTCTATTTTGGTGGAATTGTCTTTCATAGTTTTCTTTTAGGAAGTGCTTCAGATAACAAAGGGGCCTCTCCAAACTGGGACATATTGCTTGCTAAAGCTAGGAAGACAGCAAGGAAGGTGAGGAGGTCACTACTGTGCATCAACTATATCTAGTCCCATTTTCATCTAATGTCTACTGTATGTTTCTAGAATCTTTTCCCAAAACAAGTATCAAATGTTAAGAAAAGTTAACTATATTTCCCTTGTAGAAGGAGGTCAACAACAATAAATATTAAATGCTTTCTTTTCTCATTTATTAATATTATATTAATAAAATACAGATCGAAAGTTTGTTTTTTCTTCTTATTTTCCAATATATCTAATCCCCTCTTTTTGTTTTCCTGTATAACCTTTTAGGGATCAAGAACACGTTTAAATCTAAATGCTAAGGATATGGCAAGGTGCACACCATCAGAACATCAAGCTACATTGGAACAAGACATGAGAGCCAATTACTATGTTCATACTTCCTTGTTTACTGTATTGCAATTTATGATATTGGAACTTAAATTATTGTCAAATCCAACAATAATTTAACTTCAATATAGCTCTAATTCAGTTGAAGTGTTAACTGGTGATATGTTGTGCTTTGAGCAATTAAAATTTAATGCCACTCATACAATCTAACAAATGAATAATAGAAACACTTAGAGGCAATAGGTTCAGAATAGTATCCTAGAAGTTATTGATATTGTAATTGGTTGCAGTCTGATTTCAACATTCTACCCTTACCCTGTGAATTTTGAAACTTGTTTCTCCTATAGATTTGCAATCTTTTATTCCAATTACTTTTGTTGTTGTTGCAAAAATTGAGGTGGTGACAAAGGAACTTGTACAATCTTCTCACTATTTTTCATGAGAAGAAGCCCTTTCTTTCTTTTACAGCATAACAAGTTACAAATCTCCTATATTTTGCTAGAAAACTCTGCAGAAAGAACTGGATGTACCTCTCTTGGTTTCATTTTCTTTCAAGGGTTCCTTGCCTTTTCCATCCTGTTGCAAACTATTTCCATTTGAAATTTATTACGAGATAGCTTCACATGTGAGACAATTTTGTTGAGTTTTTGCATCGTTCACATTCAAATCAGTAGTAGTTTTTGTTGCAACTTGAACCTTGTTGCAGTTAACCTTTGATTTTATACTTTTGAATTTTGTTTTACAGCTCCAAAATTTTCCTTATACTTTGTTACAATTATCAATTTCTTGCCTTGCCAGTGTACACCTACAACATTCCTCAAGTCACAATTCCACAACTGTGCACCATTTTTGCCAAGTTCTAGCAGAGACATATAAATTGGAAAGTGATTCTGCTATATAATTTTGAAAGTGCTTTTGTTCAATGGTCAAGGTTTGGTTTTAGTGTTTTACAGTTCATATCATGGGATTTTATTTTTCAATTTTTTACTGCTCTACCTAAATTTTAGTTTTTCTTTAATATACACACAATTCACCTTCACTGCAACCTGACACACCCTGATTTCAAAAATGACATCTGTGTACTTGCAGTTGTGCCCGTCCTTGCATCCACATCCATGAACCCTGTAGACTTAGGTATTCAGTGTAGGAACCTACTAATTAAAGCATTAAAATCTCATGTTCTTAAGGTTTGAATTTCTTTGTTTGATTACTGAACTGCTTCTCTACTATGGTTTTCAATTGCTATGGTTCTTAAAGAAAGTTATATCCTTCATTTAGTGTGCATAAGTCAATTGAGACGCACTAGAGATGATTGTCTTCCAGATTAGTTTGAAATGGGGCAGACCTTTTTAAGGCCAATAGAAATCATTCATTTCTATATGAAGCTCCCAGGAAAGATTCAGAAAGTCTAAAGGGAACTTCCTCCTGATCGAATATGGATTTCTTTTTCCCCAGATTAACCACTCTTCCATGGTGGAGTCTTTTTTAATATTAGCCATTGTCTGATATTTTGAAGGTCGTACTTTTCCTTTAAGTGTTGCCCTGCCATTACTCTGTCTAGTGTTATCCTGCCATTACTCTGTCTTCCCAGATTGTAATATGCTTACCACTTCCTGGAAAAATAAATAAATGGGTTTAAGATCCCCTTAATGCATAGTTCCAAAAGTCCATTATTCTTTTTCTGTCCATTGTGTTATAATATTTCTTGACTAAGACCTTCTTCCACAAATGAGAGGGGTCCTTAGATATCAAGTTCAAAAGAAATTTAGCACCTAATGCTAGATTCATGGAGGATGGGTATCTTATTCACAATCCTCAAGCATAAGTATGGAGTATAAATTTTTACCATCTCACCAGAGAAAATACTCTAACATCAAAAACTCTTAATTTTGCCTATTTTTTGAAAAGCTCCCAATTTTTTGAAAAAGCTCCCAAATTTTTCAAAAAGCTCCCAAATTTTTCATTAAGGTCTCTGAATGAAAAAAATATCTCCCATTTAGGTGATTCTTCTCTCTGTGATATCTTATTTCTCACTGCAGATTAATCAATCTCAATAAATCTTTCATGGACTATAACCATGGACCACGAGTGCTATTAGTTTCTATTTAAATTTAACTGATAAATTGAATATATATATATTTTTTAATTCTTGTCGATTTTTTACCAATAGTTTCGAGAGTTACTGATTTCATAAGATGATGATAAATCCCCTTTGACTTTTTGGTGAGTCTGAGTTTTGCAACAAAGGTTTAATTTGTGTATTTTATATACAGTAGGCATACAATGTTCAGATTTGTATTTTCTATTTCCTGGAAATCTATTGCGGAGATCCAACCCACATGTCTATTGCCAAAATATTGACTGTAACTTGCATAGGATAGTTTCCAGGCCTAATATTTCTAATTTTACAGTTTTGAATTTTGTTCTATAGCTCTAAAATTCTCCTTATATTTTCTTAAATTATCGATTTATTGCCTTGCATAAGATAGTTTCCAGGCCTACAATTTCTTTCCTTGCATAGGATAGTTTCTAGACATAGCCTGACTACTGCAATGTCTTAAACAAAGACCATTAATTGCAGGTTTCCAAGAACAACTAATTTGAAATTCATCTTCCTTGTCCATCTATAAATGTAACGCTGAGTTTTTGTGGGCATTATTTTTTTGTTGAAATTAGTTGAACGCATGGTCTTATTTTAATGTTATGTGAAAGTTAATTTTTTTGGTTTATATCTTCCAAGATAAAAGGTATATGAAATACTACTTATATTTAAAGAAGAAAACAAATATACATAGCAATTTTCCTTTCTGACGCTCCTGGCAGTAGATCTCTCTTTTTCGAAACTAGAAGCTTTAAAGTTTAAACCTATCTAAAGAACCTGCTTATACAGTCATCCAAAATGATCTTGGCTTTGAATGTTGAAGCAAAAATTTCAATACTAAATAGATTTTACACTTTCCACGGTCCTTGTTGAATTAAGATGCAACTTCGGAAGATATTCTTGTTGTATTTGTCTTGTAAAACCCTAAAAAGAACAATGTTATATTGTATTTGTAATATTGACTCAAGAAGTAAAATGATATTGTACTTTATCCACACAAAAAGACAAGTCAGCCCCATATAGAAAAGTCAACTAGAAAACAAGTCTAAATAGAGGGGATTCTTGTTTACTAGGTTAATCTTTTTCTGCATGGGGATTCTTCCCTATGGACCTCAATCAATGTTGTTTCCGAATGGCCAACTAGCTCCTCTCTCCTAGGTATTTTTCAGCCATTTTTCCACCCAACTAAATTTCTTTCTTTTTCCTCACTTTTTGAAACCAATCTGGTATGTGGTGGTAGTGTAATTTTTTCCTCATGCTTGTTGCAACTAATTTGGATGGTCTGCCATCTGATGTTCTATTCTATTTTTTTGGAACATCTCTTATCTAAAAGCCATAGTTTCCAAAACTACAGGATGGTTACGACAAGTCCTATCACACTTTAGCATAGTTCCCATTAGATGTATCCTAAATATTACGTTGTCCAACAATCTATTTCTTAAATCTAGTTCTACAAAGATCCTGGAACAGAACATAAAACCTTCCTTGAGTTAACTTTTGTGAGAAAGAATGAAATTGCGCAGAGTATTACCAACTACCTCCATGACCTCCTCATGCCAAAGATGTAAAGGAAGACCGAAAAATATTAGGCACACAGGGGTTGTATATACGACATGGAAACTGGGTCAAATTTTGGAAATGATAGTTTCATAGAAGGACTGGCCCCACTCTATAACCATGATCCTTCCAAGATTCGCTTTCTACCTTTTGGATTCTGAAAATAACTTATGAAAAGACCTTTTGCATATGAGTTTTTCAAAATATCTATAGATCAGTTTGGAATGAACCAGGTTGTAAGTGCTAAACGGCTTGATCAGAAGGATCTTTCCTTGTAGTAATTATTATTGTCTCATTTCAACTTGGAATAAAATATAAACTTGCAACAAAACAGAGAGTTTATTGGATGGTGACATTAGAGTTAGTTTAAGGACCAATATTCCCAACATTTTAATACACATAGATCGACACACTGACACAGTCACACATTCTTTCACAATTTTTCCAATCTTAATATGCTAGCTAGGTATTCACAAACACAAGAAACTACATGTGGAAAATTATAACTTTCTATTTTGAACTGGTGAAGCAGAGCTCATACTATGACTAGCTAAAGGGTAGAGATTTCTTCTCCAACAAATCTTTGCTGCTTAAATTTGGATGCCAATAGAAGAAATAAAGTAAAACAGTTGTTCAAATGTGTTTTTCATTGGAAACAAGTGTCGATCAAATTAACAACTGGGTTATTCCTACAGATTAGAGCTTGCTTCCTTGCACTGCATGATAGTCACAACATGTAGTCTCATTAAACCTAAACTTAAAATACCTTGGTTAGTTTTCTTGTGCTTAGAAATTCCAACCAAATGGCTGCCAGGATTCTAGAATCCAAGCCTAGATCATGTTCTTATAGGGGATACAATTGGAAAAGTATCCAACTAGGGCATGGCTGTGATATACACAAGTAACATAATATTTATCAGCTGAAATGTTAGCTCAAGGATCAATAAGATGGACTAAAACATTACCTTGTGGTAAACCATGGGGACAAATTTGTAGGCCTTGGGTGCCATTCTTCCCATGTTCTTGTCAACATAATGGCCAATATTGGCAGTATGGTCATCTTAAGGTCCTTGTCCAGCTTGTTGGAAATGACAAGCTATGATACTGAAAGTAAAATCAGAGTTAGACCAACAGATTTAGAGCATGCAAAGTAAAATCATGAGTAATTATAACAGTACCACCAGCAAACCCTCCTAGGTCATGACCCCCACCAGAGATTGATATTCACTTAGAAAAATTGAAAATATCATCAGAACCAATGAACACCACCCTAGATGTTGGCTTTATCCTTTAGGTGAAATTTGAATGATTTGATCATTCATGTTCTTTGATTGGATCCCTTATTAACAATATATTCCTGAATTCACAAAGCCTAAAGCTTTTCCTCATACTATTCCATTTCACGTTGTAGCTGAGAATATGACAAATGGGTCTTTATTGTCTGATATTGTCTCTTGTTTACCTAGATGATCTTTTTCTGTGTGGGGATTCTTCCCTATGAACCTCAATTAATGTTGTTTCCAAATGGCCAACTAGATCCTGTCTCCTAGGTATTTTTTATCCATTTTTTCCACCCAACTACATTTCTACCTTTTTCCTCACTTTTTGAAATCAATTTGGTTTGTGGTGGTAGTGTAATTTATTTAAATCTAGTTCTACACAAATCCTAGCACAGACATAAAACCTTCCTTGAGTTAAATTTTGTTATAAAGAATGAAATTGCACAAAGTATTACCAACTACCTCCATGACCTCCTCATGCCAAATATGTAAAGGAATACCAGGAAATATTAGCCACACATAAGTTGTGTATACGACATGGAAACTGGGTCAAAGTTTGGAAATGATCGTTTCACAGAAGGATTGGCTCTACTCTATAACCAAGATACTTCCAAGATTCACTTTATGCCATTTGGATTCTGAAAATAACCTATGAAAAGACCTTTTGCACATAAGTTTACCAAAATCTCTATAGATCAGTTTGGAATGAACCAAGTTGTAGGTGCTAAACAACTTGATCAGAAGGATCTTTCCTTATAGTAATTATTACTGTCTTGTTTCATCTTTGAATAAATTATAAACTTGCACCAACAGAAAGAGTTTATTGTATGGTGACACGAGAGTTAGTTGAAGGACTAAGACTCCCAACATTTTAATACACACAGACTGACACACACATAGTCACACATGCTTTCACAATGTTTCCAGTCTTAATCTGTGAGCTAGATATTCACAAACACAAGAAAATGCATGTGGAGAATTATAACATTCTATTTTGAATTGGTGAAGCTTAGATCTCATACTATGACTAGCTAAAGGGTAGACATTTCTTCTCCAACAATGCTTTGTTGCTTAAAGTTGCATGCCAATAGAATAAATAAAGTAAAGTAGTTGTTCAAATGTGTTTATCATTGGAAACAAGTGTTGATCACATTAGCAACTGGGTTATTCCTACATATCAAAGTTTGTTTCCTTGCACCGCATGATAGTCACAACATGTAGTCTCATTAAACCTAAACTTAAAATACCTTGGTAAGTTTTATTGTGCTTAGAAATGCCAACCAAATGGCTCCTAGGATTCTAGAATTCAGGCCCAGATCATGTTCTTAGAGGTGATGGGACTGAAACACTACCTTTTGGTAAACCATGGGGACAAATTTGTAGGCCTTGGGTGCCATTCTTCCCATGTTCTTGTCAACACAATGACCAATACTGGGAGTATGGTCATCCTAAGGTCCTTGCCAAACTTGTTGGAAATACCAAGCTATGATACTGAAACTAAAATCACAATAAGACCAACAGAATTAAAGCATGCAAATTAAAAGCAGGAGTAATTATAACAGTACCACCAGTAAACCCTCCTAGGTCATGACCCCCACCAGAGATTGATATTCACTTAGAAAAATTAAAAATATCATCAGAACCAATGAACACCACCCTGGATGTTGGCTTTAGCCTTTAGGTGAAACTTCAATGATTTGATCATTCATGTTCTTTGATTGGATACTTTATTAACAATATATTCATGAATTCACAAAGCCTGAAGCTTTTCCTCATACTATTCCCTTTCACGTTGTAGCTGAGAATATGACAAATGTGTCTTTATTGTCTGATCTTGTCTCTTGTTTTCCTAGTTAATCTTTTGCTGCATGGGGATTCTTCCCTATGGACCTCAATCAATGTTGTTTCAAAATGGCCAACTAGTTCCTCTCTCCTAGGTATTCTTGAGCCATTTTTGCACCCAACTACATTTCTTTCTTCTTCCTCACTTTTTGAAACCAATATGGTCTGTGGTGGTAGTGTAATTTTTTCCTCTTGCTTGTTGCAACTAATTTGGATGATCTGCCATCTGATGGTTTGTTCTGTGTTTTTGGAACATCTTTTATCTAAAATCCATATTTTCCTAAACTACAGAATGGTTACGACAAGTCCTATCACACTTTAGCACAGTTCCCATCACACTTATCCTCAGGATTATACTGTCCAACAATCTGTTTCTTAAATCTAGTTCTACACAAAGCCAGACACATAACATAAAACCTTCCTTGAGTTAAATTTTGTCAGAAAGAATGAAATTGCAAAGAGTATTACCAACTACCTCCATGACCTCCTCATGCCAAATATGTAAAAGAAGACCGTGAAGTCTAAGCCACACAGGGGTTTTTTATACGACATGGATACTGGGTCAAAGTTTGGAAATGATGGTTTCATAGAAGGACTGGCCCTACTCTATAACCATGATCCTTCCAAGATTCGCTTTCTGCCATTTGGATTCTAAAAATAACCTATGAAAATACATTTTGCACATAATTTTACGAAAATGTCTATAGATTAGTTTGTAATGAACCAGGTTGTAAGTGCTAAACAGCTTGATCAGAAGGCTCTTTCCCTGTAGTAATTATTACTGTCTCGTTTCATCTTGGAATAATGCATAAAATTGCACCACCAGAGAGAGTTTATTGGAAGGTGACATGCGAGTTAGTTCAAGGACCAAGAATCCCAACATTTTAATACACACAGATCGACACATAGGCATAGTCACACATGCTTTGTTTACATTTTCATGAACCTGATGTTTGGATGTAATTCTGCACAAGGAACAGAACGCTACCGTAAAAGTGAGACATGCTCAAAACACGCTGCAGAAGGAAGCGCCTAAGGTATATCCTATCTTATCTCATCCAAATTGTAACAAAATAAAGGGAAACATGTTTAGGATCTTGACTGAGGGTTCATGGTACACAATCCATCTCAAATTCTAAATTCCAAGCCTCCATCAAGAAGAACATGGACCTAATGAAAGGAATTGTACACAACAGTTGGGTCATGGACTAAATGTTAAACAATAGAACATCAAATTCATCGATGCCTAAAGTGTACTACTCAACCCTGCCTAATATGGTTGCATGAAAAACTGAAAATAAATTTAAGGGATTATCTTCAAATATACATTCTGATGCCTTGAGAAAGGTTATAGTTGGGACAAGGTAAGACACAACACATTCTTCAAGTCAACCTTGGAATTATATATATATATATATATATATATATATATATATATATATATATATTGTTTTAATTCTTGTTTTTAAATAATAGATTGTAATATGGCAACGCACTCCCCTTTTACTACTGCAAAACTTCTTTGAGGTAACATTCTTAACTTTTCACATTAAATAAAAAAAATTTAAATGTCTATGAAAATTTAAAACAAAGAAAAGAATTTTCACAATCATAAAATAAAAAATAGCACATCGAGATAAAAAATGCATATTTCTAGCTGATATTCTTCAAGAGGTGTTGAAGGATTAGGTTTTACAGCTTCTAGCTCAAATTTCAATGCTTTTGCAGAGGACTCTCTAGGATTCAATCTTGTATAATAATAAATCAAAACCTTCAAAATATTAAGAGTGTTAGATGAGTTAAGATGTAAACACGCTATGTTGAGGAAAAGAAGAAAAAAACTATATTTAATTAGTGCATATTTTCAAAAACTGTAGGGCATAATAATACTATAGTTCAATTTATACCATTTTCCATGGGTCATGTTCATTACGATCTAAAATTTGTAGGTCTTGTATTGAAACAACAAGTTTTGATGAATAGAGCCCACCCTCAGGGTAAGTATCATACTGGAAGTTCAATCCATGCAACGGAACTTCCAGCACTGAAATTGAATTTCTTGCAGAATCAACTTGCATGGGAAGGGAATCACACTTTTTCCAGGCAGGCCAGCCGGAACCTGCACACATCCTCCATTTGACCCTTAAGTTCTTGAGTGAAATTCTACCAACTGGCTGAATGTTTTTTCCTGCCAAATTTGAACTTCCAAAGCTACTGTTGGAGCTATCCACTTTGTCTTGCATTTTGTTAGTGTTTGAAATATGATTTTCGAGTATTCTCAACATGTTGTCCTCATACCATCCATGCTTTCCATCTGCTGTGGTATTACTAGTCTTACCTGATTCTGCAACATTTAATTGTTTGCTTTTGAATCTTGGTGATATATTGAACGATTTAGGAATATAATAATCTTCTATAAATGAAAAGCAAGTCTCTCGTTGACTTGGGGCATGCATATCCTCTATTTGAATGCTTGATGTAAGCTCACAGTGTGCTCTTTCTTTCACTGAAGGATCTACATAAAATATAGATGCATATACACTCCCTTCAAAAACACAACCTTCATCTAGTGTAAGTTCACTTAATACAAAACAGGATTGATTCGAATGACTGTTCACTGTAGAGTCTGGAGCCTTTTCATTTTTAAGTCTTACAAGGTCTCCTGAAGAAAAAGCATTCTCCACTATGACATCCATCAACCAAACTGATGTGGCTTTAGAAGTATGACAGATATCTGAATGCTCCTTTTTTGCGGGAAATACAACACTGCTTCCATAAATTTGTGATGTCTCATCAAAAATTTCATCATTCACCTCAAAGCAACTAACCTACTTCCCAGTATTTTTCTTTATTTGTAAAGTAATGATAGACTCTTCATAATCAGGTGCAAACAGTTGTTGCAGCTGCACAACTAGGCGGATAAGAGCTGCAGTTGTGTCATAAAAAGTATCCAAGCAAATGTTACCTTCTGTACAGGTGAATTTCCAAAGAAAATTGTCCTGGAAATTCATTTCAACCTCCAGATTCATTATTTCCTCCCCAACAATCTTCACATACCCTATTGAATGTAAGGATTCTGTATTGTAGGCATGCTTACTATTTCTTCCTTCCGATAAATCTAAAAGAATAAGACCTACATCTTCCAGCAAGATAATGTACTTTTTGTTGTCTATATTAGGCTTCACCTTAGTTGAAAGCCTCAGTGCTGCTGTAGCTAAGATGCATGGCACCGACGCACATGCTTCTTCAATGGGACTATCTATAGAGAAATTGTTTATTCTTGAGGCTTCAAGAAAAGGCTCATAAATCACATCTATATCTAATAATTCTAGCAAAAAGGAAGTAGTATAGGAGTTCCCATCCTTGAAAAGCTCTTCTTGTGGACCAGTATTAGCAATTTGTTGCTCATCATCAGCAGACTGACTAAAAAATGAAATGATTGAAGCCAACCAATCAAGCCGGCCACCAAGAGCAACAAGTGTTCCACATCATATTGTAACAGATGTAAGACTCTGCAAATGTTGTGGGTTATCAAGATGTATGATTTTTGTTCCTACATTTCCACTAGCCAATGCATTTCTACCTCCCCCATCACCATGCCCTAAAACATTAGTTTTGCAGCACAATAAACATAATTCTCTAAATTTTCCACTAGATTGTGGCTGCTCCATTTTGTCACTCAATGATCCATACAATAATCCCTCTTCATGATTTAGCCAAATATAGCTGGCACCAGACACACCTCCAAGATTTGATACAGACAGAACTTCAAAATTACTTACTGTTAATAGAAAACTATCCCATGATCCAGGAAGTTCCTTCTCTATGGAATCCCTTATATTCATTGACTCTGTCAAATGAATTGCAATTTCAACATGTTTACACTCAAACAGAAACGTAGACTGTGATACCTTTGAGTGAGAAGTAGAACCATTACTTGCAAAAGAGAGGTTTTTTTCACCGGTTTTCCTTCTGAATTCAAACAAGTTTCTTTGTCCCCTTCAAAAAAAATGCAATCAGTGAGAAGACTTAGAATATTATCTAATAGAATGTGCTTAGGACCATAAATATCAAGTTGTGCATGTGGTAACTAGAAGTTAATCAATATAGCAGAGCTCTGAATCATCTCCTTTCGATCATAAGCATCAGTAAATTCTGATGCACCTGCAGTATTTGCCCTAAGAAATTATGAATTGTTTTCACTCATTATTTTACTTCCAGTTCCTCTTGTCCAATTTTCATTGGATTCTTCCCATGCTCTCTCTACATTCCTTGGACCTATCCCAGGATTACCCAGCCATTGGATGCCAAGGACTGAATAATCCTCTTCTTTTTCTTTTAAGATGATGAAAACTTTACAAGCAGAAAAATCCAGTTAAAATAATCCTCTTCTTCCAACATTTTAATGTATTTACATTTAAAATATTTAGAATATACACCATTGATGTAAAACATGAAGGCGACAAAACCCAAGAGAGGCAGAAAGAGAAGGATATGGGACTTTAGACTTGGAACGCCTCGCTGAATCCATATCTGCAACAGAAAATACTTGGACCATCAGATAGCCATAAATAGGTAGCTATAATGAACTTGTACTCATGCATACTTTTTGGCTGACTAATATACCTTGAACTTGTAGCAAGTTTCCAACATTTTCAGCACTACTGGTGTTGGTCTCCAAAATTCGATTTATGGTATCTCAAAGAGTCTTATTTGGAAATAGAGCATCTACAAGAATGTTTGTTGCTCCACATACACATCTGGAATTTGATATGATATGGTCCCTAATTCCTAAAATAAATGGAAAAAATTTCATAGGTTTAAACACTATCAACATGTATTAGACAAAAACATAGACTATAAATCACACAATCTAGAAAACATCACACCAAAGTAAGATCAATGTAATTTTTCTCCGATTATATTACATTTGTCACAGTAGCTATTGAAACATCATTTACTGGTCAGCGCAACATCTTTCATTAATTTCTTGCATAATGGATGATGCAATTCAGGTGGTAGTTCACCAATAGAACGGTTATATGGGAACCCCTCAACTTCCTTGTCAAAAGCAGCTCTACATGACAAATAATTTTAATCAGCAGCTAATAATTGAGAAGCAATACATAGCCAATTTCATAGGCCTTCCACTTTATATTTTTGTCAGTGAGGAAGGTTTGGTTCAAATGACTTACTTGTTAGGCCTCAAAACTGCAATTGCCTCATTTGGCAATCCATCACAGCCATCGAGAGTAGCAACAAGCATTGATTTGGGAATGCCAGTTGGAGTCTTCACCCTTTTGAGGTCAAAATTGGGATCCCTTTTTATCGGACAATGTTGGATGAAATGTCCTAGAGAAAACAAATAAGATGGTGAGAACCCATATCTAGCCCATTAACCATGCTCTTAATGAACAATTTGCTTATAAAGTTACTAGACATGATGAACATACGAGGAACTTTACAGCTATGACAGACATATCCTTGTGGTGGTGTTTCCCATTCCATTACATGCCCTACATCATTAATTAATCATAAAATGACTTTAGACCTAAACTACCCATCCAAATCTGAGCAAGCTCCACAAAGGTGAAAGAAAAATATCTACATTCGTCATCTCTACCAGTTATTACAAAAGGTAAACTGTCTTTACTCAAAGAGTCAACATTCATGGGTTTCTACAGTGCTTGCTAGCTATGAACATAACTACAGTGAAACAATTTTTTTCCATATTTCTATTTGACCATTAATTAAACTCAGAGGTGGAGAAACCACTTTATTTGGATTGGATTCTCTTTTATTGTAAGAATTAACCAGACCTGACATGCACTTCAAACCTTTTGATTTTCCAGGAGAATTCTAAGCTTTGTACTTGCACATAGTTCCCTTTAGTATCCTATCAATTAGAAATCAAATCTCACATGTCTACTCTGAATTCGCTTCATAGACAATAAACCTTTCTATTCAATTTGCCCCATGATATGTATAAGGATCTCCTTCACTCCCCTTAAATATAGAATCTATGTCCCTTGCTATTAGCATTGTACCCAACAGAGCTATATCTATGCCATAATGTTCCATGGCCTAAGTTGGTTGTATATATACTACACCTATGTCCTAGCAACTGCATATATGGTGAGTTGTGTGGGTGTGCATATACTAGAATGTTATGGGTATCTTCATATGTTAGTCAGAATGTTAGGGGTATCTTCAAAGGTTGGTCAAAAGTTGAGGTCGGTTGGGGGGCAGGGATCACATGGATAGGTTGTAGGAATGGGAGAAATTTTGGCATCAGATGCTTGCTTCAAAGCTAATTGGTTGGTTTGTGGGGATTTCAATATGGTGGAATATCAAGAGGACAAAGGGAGAGTATCAAGGTCAGGAGCACCAAGGCGGCATAGATCTACGAATATATATTTCCTCCTCTAGTATTTTACCCTAGTTTTCACATTATCAAGTTTACATTTCTTAGGCTATACATCCACATGGTTGCCCCTAATTTGGACTTTGGAAATTCCAATCATTACATCCATATATTTTGTCTCCTAGGACTTGGAACCTATCAATTCAGTCAAGGAATGTGTTTTTCAATATGTTCTTTTGTTCTTCAGATAAAACGCAGGTTTCAATAATTCTTTGTTTAAGTATATAAGAGAAAGCTAAATCGTTATACCAGTAGCTTCTCAAATATTATCATAGAATCATCATTATATGAATGTAAACATTCTATCTTGGTTGAATTGTGTCTTCATTATCTAATACATCTATGCTACTTGCCATTAGATTCACTCAAATTTTAATATTGTGTAAATTGCTCCCAATTAAAAAAATATATAGTTTCCCAGAGAACAAAGTTCGAATCCCTGGAAGTGAAATTAGTATGTGCAGGACCTTCCCTGTAGTCACACTTCAATGCACAATTTTTGAACTAGAAGGAATTTAATAATTATAACCAGGATATCCATCAATCATTAACAAGTAAGCTCAGACTTTACAAATGAATCATGCTTAAACAGGTATTTTTTTTAGCATTAAAATAATTCACAAATGAAATAATGTGGAGGTCCATTTGTTTTGCAAAAAAAATTAAAAGAGAACCCACGTTTTTAATAGAATAAATCATGATTTATATATAGAGAAACTACAACATCATCAATGGAAGGAGAAACTCTAGTATCATATCCTATTGGAAACCCAAAATCACAGGTCTGTGAAGGATTGGCATTGAAATACGTAAATCCCATATGTAAATGCAAAGAAAAAGGTACTTCAGGAAGTACCTCGTTGCGGCTGAAACTTGAACGATTCTTGATTCTCATCATAGATTCAAAGTCATGAAACTCTATATGGCTGAATTTTCTCTAAATCCAAGGATCTGAAACTAGTATGCCCACAATATGGATTTGATAAACCCTCGCCTTCTACACAATACAAGTCATGGGATTATGTGATGGGTTTTGCTCAAGTTTGTGTTTGGCGCTTGACAGATGTTATGGTTGGACTTATGGCTTGGACACAATTTTGAGCTGATCTAATAAGAGGCCTTGCTAACTTGAAAAATCAAAAGGAGATTAGGCTCGAAGTTAGACCCAATATTTTACCAATATTTTTAATTTCCTGCCTATACACAACATAATCCGGCAATGCATAAAAACCAATTAATTATAACTCAAAATATAAATGATAGCCCAAATAGTTTTGTCATGATTCATTCCGTGATGTATGAAAATACATTAGCATAAGTGGTTTCAAGTTTTTGGATCCAATTAGACAGAAATTTACGGAAAGATTTTGAGGATTTTATGAAGTATCGTACTACTGTTTGATATTTTTTATTTTTTATTTTACATTTGAAAGCATTTCTAAATGGATTTTAGTTTCCAATTTTTGAAGAATTGATCAACGAGAGCTCATGACATATAAGGACTTTGACATATGAGATAAAAGGGCTAACTTGATGACATGAACTGAAAACAATCTTTGACTTATTTGGCCTCTAGTCCTTTTAAGACCATTAGATATAATATAAATCATTCAAATGGCTATCTATATTATGATGAAAATTCTTATATGTTTTTTTTATAAGATGTAATAATCTTGTGGAAAATAGTTTGGACTAGTTTTATTTATTGGACTAGAAATTGGATATGCACATGAAGGCAAAATATCATGAAGGATGCGAAGAATGTAATTATACTAAAAGAAATGTAGTTTTTATTTTAAACAAATGTTAAATAAAAAATCACATGTAATTTGGGTCAACAAAAATATTATTGTTTGTTGTTTAATTGCTGTTATAAATATAAATATAAATATTTTGAAGTAAATTAAGTTTAAAAAAACATTATGTAGTAATGTTTTTGTATAAATATCATCTTAGATCCAAATCTTAGGCTTTATCAAGCATTAAGAGGGATCAAATCTCCAGAGGTGTAAACTTCTTCTTCAATAGCTCCTTGTGTGCAATACCTTAGAAGAGGTTTGCACCTTAGAATATTTGTTCACACTCGGCACTTGATAGAGCCTAGGATTTGAATCTAGGCTAGTATTTAATATAAGTTATATGTTATATATATTGTTTTTAAGTTATATATTATAATATACAATATAATATATAATACAAATACATTATTATATATAATATAAAGAGTATTAAGAGAAAGAATCCTATTTTCTACTTTAATTTGATAACTTTTAATTATTATAAAGGGGATTAGGGACTAGATAAATGGGCACATTTTTCATTTAAACAGGGGAATAAAGAACTTAGATAAGACAAAATGATCTCTATGGAGGAGTCTTTTTTAAGGGTAAGGTAAAGGGGTTTGGAATTTAAAGGTGTTTTATTTCTTTTATGTAAATGAAAATGGGAAGGGGTGAGGACTTTAGATAGAAAAGGGTTTAAAAGCTAAGATAGGGGAAATAATTAAAAGGGGGAAGCGCTCATATTTTTTTAATAAATAAGGGATATTGGTTTATTTTTCTATTAGACTTATGGGGATAATTTTCAACTTTAGAAGCATAGATGTAATGAGAAGACTGTCAAATGGACGCATCATACAAATTAATAAAGGACACAAAAATAAAAATAAAAATAGTTTTCATGCACTTACCTACCTAAGCTTCAATTGAGTGTCAAAGGGGACAAATGATGATGATTTGGGCCAAATTAAATATGAACATCTTAAGTGTGATACTTTGAACATGTACAATGGTATAAAATTCAAGACATGATGATTCTTTTAATGAGAAACGACCAATCTCTGAGACACGACATTAACTAGACTATCATGTTGATGTAAAAGAAACAACTTGGAAAATATGTTGAAGAGGTCATACATACCAAGGTTTAGTGGGTTTTCTTATATGCCTAGGTCAAGTCCAAATTAACATATAGCTGGGTTGCATTAATTCAATTTTGTTAATATAGGGATGTGTAAATATATATTTTATATGTGTTAGAATTTACTAAATTCTAATACTATAGATGGTTTCAGAGACCCCTTTAAGGGGTCTCAAATGGAAGGGGTCTCTAAATCCATCTATAGTGTTAGAATTTAGTAAAGGGTTCTCTGAATCCATCTGCAGTGTTAGAATTTAGTAAAATGTACAAATTCATTGTCAAATTTGTAATTTTTTTCATTTTCGGAGTGACAACTAAAAATGACCAAATAAATGACCAATTGTTATGAGTCATTTTTAGTCTAGATATCCCGTGACCAAATTTGCTCATTTATCTTGGTCATTTTTAGTTGGCTTTTATCCCGTGAACAAAAGTGGTCATTTATCTTGGTGTTTTTTAGTTAGCTCACTTAAATTTATCAATTTTGGTCATTTATCCCTTGAACAAAAATATGGGGACCAAAATGTTTGGTCTCCTGGTCACTAATCTCTCATTTTTCACTAGTGGTTGTTTGTCATTTTATAGAAATGACTAGATTATGCAAGATTCCCAATAACTTGATTGAATTTGGATTATAGGGAAAAGCTATATTCCCTAACCTACAAGTAAAAATGACATGTATTGAATGAGTATTAATTTTGATGGCTGATCCTAAAAAAGAATGGGATGTTGTGAAGAAAGAAGCTTATAGTAGAAGATTGGGAGGTTTCTATGTATTAGGAAGAAGTCAGAATGGAAGCCATAATCCTATTCTAAGAGACGTAAAGAATCTTGAAGAGACGTAAAGACTCTTGAAGATAATTTTCTTATTTACATTCATGTGTTAATAAGAGATTTAGACATATATGAGCATGAGTCTCCATGATGGAGGTCCTAGATTATGACTCTCACATCATGATGGTGAGAGGGAGTAGCTAGATTCGCTAGCTCCTGAAGAACTAGTAAAATTGGTTGATGTAGCTTTTGTTAAGAGGAGGCCTACATGATACTCATATTTAGAACAAAGATGAGAACTGTATTCAAGAATATTGTTATGATTCTTATGGTTAGTGATGTGGTGGTCATAAGACAAAGATTTTCCTCAGTTAAGGAAAATGTGCAGTAACAGATCCTGAAGAGTTTCAAGATGATGGATTATAAATCCATGGCCACACATATGAAGATAAATATGAAAGTTTATAATTCTTATTTCATATTTGGAGGATCTCAATTCACTTGAAATGTATTTGGTTAGTCACAGGTCCCAATATTGGTTATATGATTTGTAGTATATACATAGAAATTTAGAACAAATCATGTGTTGTCGTACCTACTTGGTACAAGTGTATATAATCTCAGATATGTCTCAAACAATGGAATATATATTCAAATATATATGATATTTGACTAGTATAGTGATCGAGGAAATATCACATGTGTTGCTATAAATAGAGCTTGTTGAAAATCATTAAATATTTTCTAGGTTTATATTCATTTATATTTGAGACATGCTACATTGCCAAAATTATTACTAAGCCTCTATCTAGAAAATATTATTATAGTAAGGAAAAACTCATCCACTTGAAGAGGGAGTATTGATGTGTCTTCACAGGTGAGATTAGATAAAATCCCCACCAGTTATTCATGGTACATGACTCAGGAAGCGAGGGGTTGTGATACCTTGTGGAGAGAATACACATGAGCAGAGACATGGTCAAAGTCTTAAATACTATTGATACTCAAGAATATTTATAGTTTGGATTGTCAGATAATAGATAAACCTCTTAGAGAGGTCGTTGGGGTGTTTTACTATAACAAGAATAATCACTGAGAAAGTGATTAGGCCTTGAAGAACATCACAGAGAATGGTAACATCAAAGAGAAATTCTCTAGATAGAAGAAGATTCTTGAAGTCAACAAATGTTGAATATTGAAAGAAAAGATGATACTTTAGTTATGTATAGTATTACACATTTGATGTATAATGTTGTATATGATGGATTTAAAATCCATGGTTCTAATTTTTGAGAAACTATATTTTGGATAGGATCGATATGATGCTATTATGTGTAAGTAGTTTGTTGGTCTCTGAGAAGAATTGTTTTATTTTATGCTTACTACTAATCATATGTTTGAGTACCTTTTGAGGTATATTATAGTAGGCTCTTTACTATAATTGATACATGGAAGACCTATTATTTGATTGTGTTATCCAACTATTGTTTTATCTTGAGATAAGTGATGTAAATTGCGGATATTTCTACAAAAACTAAGTGCATTGAGGCTAGTACTACATAAGCAAATATGTTTTGTAAATAGTACTACATGCTAAGGAGTAGTGTAGCTTGGGAAGCTACCTATTATGTTGAAAAATTTGAGCGTACAGTTATTAGGTGTTAATAGTCAACATTTCCAAAAAAAACTATGTGTGTTATGATAAAACACATTGAGATGAACTTTTTATTTTTCCAAGTCATGATCATGTAAGTAAGATTTCAATACATAGCTACTAATGAGCAGATTGCAAGCTGTAGAAAAGCCACTACCAATGAAAAATTTGAGTTACTTCCAAGAGAATATTGGTATGGCAAGAAAATCCTAGTAAAGGAGAGAATGTCTCCCTCACTGAGAGGGAGTGTCAAATGTAAAACATCATGAGTCATTATCAATACTTGTGTGGTATCAAGTCAGGGAATTATGTTGTATCAAGACAATATTTTGTGTTGTATCAAGTTAAGGACTTGTGTGATATCAAGTGAGAACATTGTGTTATATCAAGTCCTATCTATGTACTCATGGAATAAGGTAGGCTGCATGTGCTGTGATCTTTTGTTGTATCAAGATTGGAATATTGTGTTGTATCAAGACTATAGACGTTTGTTGTATCAAGTCAAATGATTCTCATAGAAGATACCCTATGAGATGGATCTCCTTAACTGGATATGGTCTTGTGTTGTATCAATACTGGGTTCTTGTGTTGTATCAATACTAGATACTATAAAATTGGAGTCACAACAATCTAAGAATCAAGACAAAACTTACAAAATATTTCACAGTTTAATTTTACTAAGAAATGATATGAAACAATGCAATTAGGAGTTGTAGCTGTATATTTTCTTTTTGTTAATCAGAAGTAGTGATACAATGCAATGAAATGGCATTAATATCTAGACAATTAGAATCTATGAGAGGTAATTTGAATTGAGTGCATGAGAGTGGCTTAGCTGTCAGTTAGAGACCACTCAGCACATCAGTTAACAACTTAACTCCAACATAATTGACTCTAACTGACTCGAAGGAAGTTTAGACTGGGTATAACTGAATATAAATCAAATCCATGCCAAAAAGTAGGTGAGGGAACATATCTAACTTTAGTTAGGTGAGTTGAATTGAACTGCACTAAAATGGGTCACCAAAAGTAGGTGGAGGCGCCTTTAATTACTCTAGTTAACTAAAATTAACCAAAAATAGGATAATTGATGAGGAAGGTGCCTTTGTGGATCTAGTTTAAATTAAAGGTAGGTGAAGCAACCTTCATTTAACTGATTCAGGTGCATATGTCATGTAGATTAACCCAGATTTTCCCATAGATTGAAGGAGAAGACCCAGTTAGGCTTCCCAATTGGAGGAGGAGATCCAGTTGATGATGTATTCGCATGTTTGAGTAAAAAACTTAGGATAAGTGGTAAATTAGGCTGATTAGCCAAAGGGAGGATTATTTATCATAACACCCCCCTTTAATCATCACTTTCGATAACTTGGGCCCTGATAACTAACACCAAAGGTCACCCATTTTTTTAAAACCAAAAGTAACTACTTAATACAACCAAGGAAATGGGGAAAAACCTGATGGGAAAAATAACCCCCCGCCCCCCTCCCCCTCAAACTAAGCAGTGAATCAGGAAAACAAGTTTTTAATAAAACTTTGTGAAAAAATTGCTACAATTTGCAGCACTATGCAACAACAAATGCAGTATCATGGTTCTTATGTGAAGTAGTATCCTGAGATTGTGCATGTGAACCTATGAATCCAAAACAAATGAATATTTCTAGAGGAATATTCCTACATCAAAGAAGAGGAATATGCTCAACTTAATCATAAATATAGACAATTGTTAGATGAAAATCAAGAGAGCAAAAGTGGTTAACTGAATATAGACAACTGGATATAGACAAATTTTGGGTATAACTGGATATAGACAACTTTTGGGTATAACTAAATATAGACGAGAGAGCAAACGTTCTTGTGAATTCAAACCATGTGAGGAACACCCAAGAAACTGATATATTTCATCCTTGAACATCAAACCATGGGAGGTACAATCATCCCCAAGTGCTATGAGCAAGTGTCTAGATGAATGCAAAATGTCTCCATATTTACTAGTTCTGTGAGAAGATGAGCATGTGATCAAATACAAAGGTAGAGAAGCCCCGAGATTGTGGAGACAGAATGCTTGAGATTCATAATCTGATATAGATTCATAAATATCCAATGATTCACAAAATATAATATCAGAAAACTCATAAGAGGAAACTAGCATCAAATCACCATTAACAAGTTTGAAAGAGACTAGTGGTACTTGATTTGTCACACCAAAATTGATGAGACTAGCTACAAGCATGACTGAAGGATTTGAATTTAAAAATTGAACCAAATAATATCAGACCAGATACAAATAATATCATATCATATACAAATAATTTCATTTCATATCCAAAAGTGTTGAATGACATCAAATCCCCAGCATCAATTTTGAAGGAGACTTGCGGTACTTGATTTTTCACACCAAAATTGATGAGAATAGCTACAAGCATTACTAAAATATATTGAAAATTAAACCTTGAACCAAATAATATCATATCAGATAGAAATAATATCACATCATATCCAAATAGTTTCATATCATATCCAAGAGTGTGCTTCACTGAGATGGTAGATGCACAATTTTCTCCTTCTTCAAAATTATGAGTATTGGTGCATGCAATCATGTAGGAATTTGTTGGGAGCTATAGATTAATAAGAGTGAATGGATTGCTCTTGAAATTTGGTATTATTTCTAAAATATCAAAAATATTTCTTATATACACACCAAAAGTAACATTAGAGGGAGAGAAATCGAACTCCTCTTCAATTTCAGAAGCAATCACTAGAAAACTTTGGATAGAATTTAAAAATGAATCACTGGAGAATGTTTGCATAGAATGGAAGGAGAGTTTTTATTCAATAAAAGAGATTCAAATGTATTCTTATAGATCACCCATATGATAATATGAGATATCATAGATCTCATAAACTTCCGGAGCAGCAGGAGAAGGACTCACTCCAAGGAAACTTTCTGCAATTTGAATTCACTGTGTGGAAGATTCTGCTTCTTCTTCATATTGAACAACTTCATTGGAGAGAATAGAGGTTGAGAATTTTGAATAAATAAATATTGTGGTGTTGGTTGTGCTATCCAAATTTCTATAATGATCCTCATTTTTCTTGCCAAAGGTTCTATCCAATTCTGTCTAGAGATCCTTTGGGTATTCAACAGAAGCAATAAGGTAGCGCAATCTTGGAGAAAGGGCCAGAAACATTGTCCCAAAATATCTATCACCATCATTTAGCTAGTCATTCTCATATTCATAAAACTATTTACCAAGTCCAATAGATACCTCATAGAGATGTTTTCCCTTTAGAGATGAAATCATCTTCAATTTCCATTTTGAATATCTTGTGAATGGATTAAGAAGAGGAACTGATAATCTCGAATCCATATGAATTTGTACCTACAATTACCTAAAAAAAAGGTCAAAAAACCTGAACTTTTGGAGTTTGCTTCACACCTGGCTTAGTTAATCAAGCAATATTGATCAACAATGCTATTTTATCCAGGAATTATGTGGTAAACTCTCTGCTTCTGGTGCAAATTTGGAATGATTTTGAGCAATTTTGCTCAAATTTCTTCATAGATCTAGAAAGAAACTTGTAGAAGAATTTCCTTGTCCTGCCATGGCTTTGATACCATATAAAATTGGAGTCACAAAAATCTAAGAATCAATACATAAAATTACAATAGATTTCACAGATCAATTTTACTTAGAAATGACATGAAACAATGCAATTAGGAGTTACAGTTATATATTTTCATATCATTAATTAGAAGTAGTGATACAATGCAATACAATGGAATTAATAGCCATACAATTTTAATCCATGAGAATTAATTTGAATTAAGTGCATGAGAATGGCTTAGCTATTAATTAGACACTACTCAACACATCAGTTACCCACTTAACTCCAACATAATTGACTTTAACTTACTCAGAGGCAGTTTAGACTGAGTCTAACTGAACAGAAATCAATTACATTCCAACAAGTAGGTGAGGGAACACATCTAACTTCATTTAGGTGAGTTGAATTGAACTGCACTGAAGTGAGTCACCAAAATTAGGTGGAGGCGCCTTTAATCACTCCAGTTAACTGTCATTAACCAAAAATAGGCTAATTGATGAGGAAGGTTCCTTTGCAGGTCCAGTTTAACTGAAAGGTAGGTGAAACAACCTTCAGTTAACTGATTGGGGTGCACATTTCATGCATATTAACCCATATTTTCTCCTATATTGAAGGAGAAGAACAAGTTAGGCTCCCTGATTGAAGGAGGAGATCCAGTTGATGATGCGGTCTCATGTTTGAGTTAGAAACTTAGGATAAGTGGTAAATTAGGCTGATTTAGCCAAAGGGATGATTATTTATCCTAACAAAGACTTATGTTTTATCAATTCATGGGGTTATACTATGTTATGTATTACTAACCATGGTCATTCAAGATGGATAAAGTGATTAAGTCTCTTCTAGAGACTGATCCCCTCTAGAGTGAATTACTTTACCATATGACCATATGGTCTGGGTAATATATATGATCATCAGTATGTGTGACAATTCTTCTAGGTATAACATGATATGATAAATGACTAAACATAGACCATGCAATACGATAAAGAGAAAAGCAATAAAGATATTATGAGATTAAGAGAATTCGAATTTCCCATGTAGATGACTTAGTGAACTCAAGTTATAAATATTTAGTTAAATATGAATTCTTGAATCAATGCTTTAGTTAAAGCATCAGTTTAACTATCAATGATCAACATTCAATTAAGTAAATAATATATTAGTGTTCATCAATTAACAATATTAAGTTAATAATGGTTAATTAGGTGATTAAATAAATATGGACTAGTTAACTAATGTGTTTACGCTTTAGTTAGACTAACAGAAGACACTCAAGTTAATCAAAGGTTGACACTTCAGTTAAGAAAGTGTGTTTCATGAGACACTTGAGTTATGGAACTATGACACTTATGTTAGCCTATTAACTAAGTGACTAGAATTTAGTTAGAGATTGAGTGCACTTCAATGTCAGTTAACTATCAGTTAATATCCATGAATGAAGGTATGGAACATTAATTGTGCATGATGAAGATTCAATGCATGGATTATTATTCCAAAAGGGCAATTAAAAATTGTAGTACATGTGTGGATAATCATCATGCAACCATCACTAAGGTTCATGGAAGTCATTATGGATTGTTATTAATATGCTAGGAATATGGAAAGTTCATAACAGTTGTATTGGTGGATCTCTCTTCTCTATAGCTTCGTATTCTCTCTTATCAGGTGATCTTCTTATGTTGTAAAATTAATTCTCTGCAATCTATCTATTATAGTATAAATAATTGTTGGGGTTTTTCATCCTTTGCTATGAGGATTTTCCCCAAGGTACATCTTGTGTTGTGGATGAATTATTATGTGTTATTGAATTGTTAATTGTTACAGGTCCTCATCATATATTTCATAAAAAAAAATTATTTGAAGCATATCCACTATTGCTCAAAACTTGAACACCGATGTATTGACAACATTGATTGAAGCAATGTATAGTGGAGGAGGTGGAGATGTCTCTACCAATGGGAGGTGTTATCACCCAATAATTTTCCTATGGTTATGGTAGGAATTCACCAAGGTAACCATTTCAAACCAACCTTTAGACTGTATTCTAGCCTATTCAGTCAGAGTGGGCTCTCTCTTGTTCATATGAACATTCACATAAACATTTGTCTTTAAACAAGCATTCAAAAGGCTAGATTTCTGAGGCGAAGGGTTGTGTGGGTTTTAAAGGGTGTAAGACAAACAAACGTACATCACAATTGGGAAATGGAGTCAAATATTGAAAAATTCAAGGGCTTATAGCATAATGACTATTGAAAACATTCGTAATATGAGTCAAAGTAAGTGTTAGTATTTAGAAAAATATCTTTAAGAGATGGCAAGGGGAAATGAGAAGAATCCCAATGAGACAAGAGGCACCTATATGTGGATGAATATCCTAAAACAAGTTTAGTAGAAGCAACAACAAAGGATGATAACTAAAATGGAGCATCTAACAGAGGATGAATTCCAAGACATTTACCATAAACACAAACAAATGCATTATCTAATGCAAGGAGTGCTTAACAGAGAACAAATTCCTTGCATGCAACTAGAAATGCATTAGTAGAAAATACACAAACATGGAAATGAAGCATATAGGGGGCCACTGACTGAACTCTGAACAGCATGATGAATCTTAGAAACTCATGAAATGCTTTGGATTAGTACTTCCAAAAAGGTTGCAAAGCTACAAAACCAAGCACAAAGGCTTCAAAATATGAATGTCGAACCTCTTGTTCCTCTATTGAGGTTATATTTATAGAGGAATTTTCCTTTGAGATGAATATGAAAGTATAGTACCAAAATCAATTTACATCACGGGAATCAAACTCACACATACTAAATCCTAGCAAATTCAAAGTTGGTCGATTCACCATGATCACAAAACAAATCAGGAAAGCATGCTGGGTTGCATGTGATGGATTAAAATGGAAAACTTGACATCTGGGACTCAGGCTCCCTTGATGAAGATGATTTTTCAGAGCATCTTTGGGCAGTCTTCAGCAGTCTCATTCATCCTACATCTTTAATTGTCAAAATCGTTCAGAATCATTGATCTCCGTAAGATTCATCCTACATCATTGATCTGGGATCGAAGTGGAAAAAATAAGATTGTGGAAAGCGGGATTCTATATTTCTCGAGGATCAGTTTTTATCTTTACGCTCCCACCTTATCCTTTCCTCCCTTATCTTTTTACAGCATTGATTTCCTTCAGATTCATCCTTAGCCATTGATCTAAGATCAAGTTGCTGGCTGTGGAAACCAGAAGTCAGGATTTTTTCTTTCATGATGCTAAATTTTTAAGTTTCCTCCTTCTACCTTATCACTCCCTTCTGGACCGTTGATCTACAGTGGGAGTTCTCTGGACTGTTGATCCCCTGGAAAGCAGAAAGCGGGATTCCAATATTTTCATGACCATGTTCTGCATCTTCCACTTTTCGATTTCCTCCTTTCTTCTCCCTTCTGGGATGTTGATCTTCGGCAAAATTTCTCTGGACCGTTGATCGTGCAAAATTTTTCGAGACTGTCAATCTTGTGGATCATGGAAAGTGGGATTCTAGCTTCTTACAGCCAAACTTTTGTATTTCTGATTTCCAATCTCTGCTCTTCTATTCCTTTTTTATTCGTTGATCTTTGGCACAATCTTTCTGAATGGTTGATCTCAGATTGCGGAAAGTGGAAGTCAAGTTTACCAATTTTCACAACCAAAACTTGCCTTTCCCACATTTCCACTACTGATTTTTCCTTGGCATAAATGATTTGTGGCCTTTGATTTTTCTCTGCTATGCATCCAGGTGGTCCATTATTCCTAGCTTTAACTTTGATCATATTTTTCATATTTAGGCATATTGATAAGGATAAAACTCAATATTTTTCAATAATTTTTCACTTCAAAGCAATGGGTAAACCCTTTAGAACATGTAGAAACCCCATCAATACCCTTCAAAGTCATATGATATGGAAAATTTTCAGGCCTTACTCTTTCTTTTACTGGCCTTTGTAGGGGAATTAGTGCAGATACATATGTAAAAAATCCTCAAAATTTAGCACAGGTGCTAATAGGAGGGTCAAAATAATGGTTGCTAATGTGTACCAAAATAAAGGGATATAGGGACAATGGTGTGTATAGTTCCAAAATTGATAGCAAATTGAGCACACTTTTTTTGTGTGTATTCTTTTGGACTTGGGTATTTAAGGGGTTAATGTGCTTCCAATTTCGACTTGCGATGTACGCATGAAAATAACTGTGGTGTTTAGTAAATTACTGATATTTGGAAAGATAGGGAACATGTTTGTCACATGGCCTTGTTTACCACATATATCACATGGTTGGGTGACTCTAATGGTGGGTGTATCATGCAAGACGACATATTTCAACATGTGTTGAAGTATGCCCATTTATTTAGGTTTAGCAACTCCTTATGAAGACTCGAGAGCATTATTCTTTGTGGTGGGGGATTTCAATGTGGGTTGATTAATGCTCCCATTGGCAGGGAATTTTAGAATGGGTTGAATTATTCCCTCATTTTGTGTTTTTATGATGAATAGTGGTGGATTGGTTGTAGGTGGCATCGGTTTGACCAGTGTAACTCATTGAAGTGACACCATTTCTAATGCAAGAGAATCCATCTCGAAATTCATTGACTGATGAGTTAACCTACCATGTAATCGCTTCTAGATGGAATTGGTTCAATGTTAGATGATAAGATTAGTTTTAATTTGTAATTAGTGGCAATTATCCATTATTATCCTTGATCTCTGCATGGATTTCCTCAAGGGTTTATCTTTGTCGATAGGGTTTCTTTTATTAGGCCCTTAGATCCAACCTAATCAGATCTGACAGGTTTCCTGAGTGTTATAAAACAAATTGAATGTAATAGTTAGGATATGAGTGAATGGTAGAAGGTGAGGATGAGTGTAAGTGCAGAGATCATAGAGTAGAGAGTGTATTTTATGACTGGTTCATGAATACAGAACATGGTTTTTATACTCTACATCTATTTGTTTAAATGGAAGTGCTCTTTTTAATAGTTAGGAGCATGATTTAACTCTCTTTGCACATGCAATCTATTAGTCTGTATAATACATGAAGTCTGCATAATGTTGCAGGAATAAATTGATCGTTTCTCTAATCAATTTAACCATTAAAGTTGGTAAGCAACGTTGTGCGGAAGCCAGAAGCTAGGAAAGTAGGAAAATCAAGTTTCAAAATGTCAACGAGCTGAGTTTCGCTTCCCGAACCGGAAAGGAAGAAGCGCAAAAGTGCGGAAAATATTGTCTCGAAGGATTGAAAAGCCGTAGTTCTGCATTCCAAATATAAATACAGAAAGGTGCATGAAGAAAGTGAAGTATGGGGTAGAAGTGTAGAGTTATAAAAGATCAAAAATTGGAAAAGTTGATAATTCGATTTTCAATTTCCGCTAAAGTTAGGAAAGGGAGTTAGACAATTCGAGAACTGTTTAAGAGAAAAATTAAGGCTTGTTAGTTTCATATTTCTTAGGTTTGAGGTCTGTAAACAAACCAATTCCATCAGTTTTGGTATCAGAGCTTCTGTTGAGCATGTAGAAATATGTTTCCAAGATGAGCATGAGTGCATGGGATTCCTGTAGGATGTGGTCAACGAAGACAACCTACAGAGACAGATGTACAGCGAGACATGAGAATACTAGAAGAAAGAATGGAAGCTATGGAAAGAAAGAACCACTCAGACAATTCAAATGAGAACGATGAAGAAGCTGAATCCCCCGAGGAAGAAGAAGAAGATCTTGAAGAAGTCATAGTTTTGAATATGTTGATGAAGGCCAGTAGCAAACTAAGAGTGGAGGTACCTATGTATGAAGGTAACTTAAATGTTGAAGAACTCATGGATTGGATTAATGATTTAAATAAATATTTTTATTTTGAAGAAATTGAAGATAAGAGGAAAGTAATATATGCAGCTACCAGAATGAAGGGACATGCAGCTATCTGGTGGGATGAACTCCAGATCCATCGAGAAAGAATAGGTAAGTCAAAATTAAACTCTTAGGATAAGATGATACATAATATTAAGATTTAGTTCATGCCTAAGGACTATTAATTGATTCTTATTAGACAATTACATAACCTTAGACAGAATGCCATGACTGTAAAAGAATACATAGAAGAATTTTTTGGACTGAGTATTAGAGTTGGACACACGCATGGAGGTATAGAAAGAGTAGCTAGGTATATCAATGGATTAGGATATGATATACAATATGAACTCAGTCTATTAAATTTGAAAACTGTATAAGATGCATATCAGGTAGCTTCAAAGGTAGAAGAGAAACTGTTAACAAAAAAGAACCATAAAAATAGGGGAAAGAATATAGTGAGGGTAAGAGGATCTCCTAGCAGTGGAGGTAGGACTTCCAAAGATGGAGCTGAAGGTTCTAGCAGTCAATCATCCTAGAGAGGAATATTTGTAGGAGTAAGAGGAAGAGGAAGACACAAAGAGTTCAAGTGTTATACTTGTGGAAATATTGGACATATGTCTTGGAAATTTCCAAGAAATTAGTCTTCAAGTCAGAAAAATGCGAATGCTAAAGAGGCTCAAGAAGAGTCAAAAGAAGAAATAGAGATGAATAACCCTCCAGAGGAAGGAGAATCTCTTATGTTGAATAGAGTTTTGGCAAAATCAGAGAAGCAAGTACATGAACCAGCTCGAAGGAAAAGTTTGTTCAGAACAAGGTGTAAGTCACAAGGTAAGTGTTGTGAAATGGTCATTGATAATGGTAGTATAGATCATTTGGTTTCCACTAAGATGGTATAGAATATGGGATTGAAGAGGATGAAGCATTGCACTCCATACAAAGTTTCCTTTTGTAGAAAGGACATCAGTTCTTGGTGAATCAGCAGTGTAATGTGGAATTCTAGATTGGTACTTACAAACATGAAGTATTATGTGACATAATTCATATGGATGTGTGCCATATACTCTTAGGGAGGCCATGTAAGTATGAAAGGAAAGTTGTTAATGTTGGGAGGAAAAATACTTAATCTCTGGAGAAAGATGGGAAGAGATATACTTTGTCACCCTTAGAAGATGAAATCATTCAAGAAGGTTCAAGTTCAAAAAATTTTCTTATGTCTAGAAAATAACTTTTGCAAGAAGTTTAGAAAGAAGAGGATCTATATTTTCCCCTTGTTGGTAAGCCAAAGGTAATTTTAACTTCTATGAATTTGGATGATTTTCTTGTTGAATTTAAAACTTTGCTTGATGAATATGTTGATATTATTGTGGATGAGTTGCCAAATTATTTACCCCCTATAAGAAGTATTAGTCATCATATTGAATTAATACCCGGTGCAAGTTTACCTAATAGAGAAACATACAGATTAACTCCTCAAGAAAATGAAGAAATCAAACAGCAGGTACAAGAGCTGTTGGAGAAAGGATTGGTAAAAGAAAGCTTGAGTCCTTGTGAAGTGCTCACTGTACTTAGTCCAAAGAATGATGGTGGGTGGAGGATGTGCATTGAATCTAGGGAAATCAACAAGATCACTATCAGGTATAGATTCCCTTTACCCAGAATTGATGATTTGATGGACTGTTTAAGTGGTTCAAAATACTTTTCCAAAATAGATTTGAAAAGTGGATATCATATTATTAGGATAAGGAAAGGGGATGAATGGAAGACCACATTTAAAACTAATGATGGTTTGTATGAATGTTTAGTGTTTCCATTTGGGATTACTAATGCACCTAGTACCTTCATGAGGTTGATGAATGAAATTTTAAAAGAATTTACTAGAAAGTTTGTGAAGTGTATCTAGATGACATTCTAATTTTCAGCTAAAATAGAGAAGAGCATTTAAGGCACCTTAAGTTGGTGTTGAGAACTTTGCAAAAAGAGAAGTTGTTGATAAATTTGAAGAGATTTAGTTTCCTGAAAAAAGAGTTAGTTTACATGGGATTTGTAGTTTCAGAAGAAGGATTGAAGATTGATCCTGACAAGGTACAAGCAATTTTAAATTGGCCAATTCCAAAGAATTCTTATGAGGTAAGGAGTTTCCATGGACTTGCTAGTTTCTATAGGAATTTCATTAAGAATTTCAGTCATACTTGTGCACCTTTTATAGATACTTTCAGAGGGAGTAGACAACCTTTCAAATGGACAGAAGCAACTGATAGGAATTTTAACTTGCTAAAGAAAAAAGATAACTGAGAAGCCTATCTTGGCTTTGCCAAGTTTTGAAAAAGTGTTTCAAGTGGAAATAAATGGTAGTGGAACAACAGTGGGAGCAGTTTTGAGTTAAGAGCAGACGCCAATGGCATATTTCAGTGAAAAATTGAATGAAGAAAAACAAAAATATTCTTCATACGTTAAAGAATTATATGTTGTTGTGCATTCTTTTAGGAAATGGAGACATTATTTGATGCCTAAGGAATTTGTGTTGTATTCTGGAAATCATACTTTGCAGTTCATAAATAGCCATCCTAAGTTAAACCAGAGAAATGTTAAATGGGTAGAACTTTTGCAAAACTTTACCTTTGTTATCAAACATACAAGTAGTAAGTCTAATAAAGCTGTTGATGCTTTGAGCAGGATAAATCTGGTATTGCAAGAATTTAAGGTTAGTACTTTGGGATTTGAAAAATTCATTGATATGTATAAATAAGATTTAGATTTCAAGGATATATGATGGCTGTGAAAATATAGTTACCCATAACAGAATTCAGTGGTTAGATTAGCATTTGCAAGAAGGTTTACTATTCAAGGATAGTAAATTGTGTATTTTGAAATGTTCAATGAGAGAGAATTTAAGTCAGGAAAAGCATAGTGGAGGTTTATCAAGACATTTTGGACAAGACAAGACTTTTTCTCTGGTGAGTAATTTTTATTTTTGGCCAAATATGAAGCATGATGTGAGAAAATTTGTTGAAAGATGTGGAATCTGTCAACATGCTAAAGGGAGAAGTTAGAACACAAGATTGTATCAACCCTTTCCTATTCCATCTAGACCTTGGGATTCCATAAGCATGGATTTTGTTTTGGGTTTACCTAGAACTTAGAGAGTTCATGATTCAATTTATGTTATGGTATATATATTTTCCAAAATGGCTCATTTTATTGCATGTAATAAGACTAATGATGCAACCAATATTGATAACCTATTATTTTTCAGAAATTGTAAAGTTCCATGGGTTTCCTTTGAGTATTGTGTCTGACAGAGATACAAAGTTTGTTGGTCATTTCTGGAGAAATATATGAAATGATGGTCAGACTGAAGTGGTGAATAGGATATTGGGAAACATACTGATAAGTCTTGTCTGTGAACATCCGAAACAATGGGACTTGTCTCTAGCTTGGGCTGAGTTCACATACAATGATTTACTCGATAGAAGTACAGGTGTGAGTCCTTTTCAAATTGTCTATGGGATGCATCCAAGGGGTGTATATGAACTTAGAGATTTGGAAAAGAAGGAAACAAAAATTCTAGAGGGTGAATACTTCGTAGTTAGTGTGCATGAGCTACAGGAGAACATCAAGAAGATATTACATGAAAGTGCATACAAATATAAACTGAGAGCGGATTTGAAGAGAAGAGAAGTAAATTTTTAGGTTGGAGATTTAGTGATGGCCTATATTAAAAAGGAAAGGTTCCCTAAAGGGACTTATAATAAATTGAAGCTTAAGAAGATTGGACCTTGTAAATTTTTAAGGAAGTTTTCTGCAATTGCTTATGAGATTGAGCTTCCTTCTGACTTTCAGATTTCACCAATTTTTAATGTTTCAGATTTATATCCTTTTAGAGATGCAGGTATCTAGACATATGGTATGAATTCATATGGAGATGATTCAGCTATAGTTTGGCAAGGACAAATTACATAGAAATAACAACCTCATATTGAATCCATCCTTGACAAGAAAATTATAAGGAAGACCAGGAATAAAACCTTCTTTCAATACTTGGTCGAATGGAAGAATCAGCCTATTGAAGATGCATCCTGGATGACAGAATAGGAAATTTATAAGTACAATGTGCAAACTGAAGACTTAATGAAGAATTCTTATCTTCCCCACAAGTATGATGCAGGAGCATCCAGCTGGAATTTTATTGACTGATGAGTCAACCTACCATGTAATCGCTTCTAGATGGAATTGGTTCAATGTTAGAGAATAGGATTATTTTTAGTTTGTAATAAGTGTCAATTATCCATTATTATCCTTGATTCCTACATGGATTTCCTAAAGAATTTATCTTTGTCGATAGGGTTTCTTTTATTAGGTCCTCAGATCCAACCTAGTTGGATCTAACAGGTTTTATGAGTGTTATAAAATAAATTGAATGTAATAGTTAGGATAGAAGTGAATGAGTGAATGGTAGAAGGTGAGGACGAGTGTGAGTGCAGAGAGAATAGAGAAGAGATTGTGTTTTATGACTGGTTCATGAATAAAGAACAAGGTTTTTATACTCTGCATCTATTTTTTTAAATGGGCGTGTTCTTTTTAATAGTTTGGAGAATGATTTAACTCTCTATGCACATAAAATATGTTAGTCTGTATAATACACAAAGTCCACATATTGTTGTAGGAATATATTGATCATTTCTTTGATCAATTTAACCATTAAATATCACATATTTAAAGAACATGTATCTTGGATAGATCGTATGGAGGGAATCGATCTTAGAAAAGATCGCTAGTATAAAGACATTTCGCTGACAAAAATGCAAGGAATTTAAAGGAGGGGTCAAGTTACAAAATTTATAGATCGATGATCGAGAGTGAATCTGCAAAAATCGACAGTGTGGGAAGAAGTGTTGTACGAAATCCAGAAACTAGGAAAGTAGTAAAACCCAGTTTCAAAACGTTGACAAGTCGAGTTCCGCTTCCCTAACTAGAAAGGCGAACGTGTGAAAGGGTGGAAACTCTTATCTTGAAGGATTGAAAATTTGAATTTTTGCTTTCCGAACATAAAGACGGAAAGGTCATGCGGAAAGCAAAGTATGGGGGAGGAAGTGCAGAGTTGTAAAAGATAAAAAATTGGAAAAGTTGATCATCCAATATTTGATTTTCGCTAAAGTGTGGAAAGGGAGATAGACATTTCAGAAAACTATTTAAGAGAAAAATTAAGGCTTGATAGTTTCATATTTATCGGGTTTGAGTTCTGTAAGAAAACTAGTGCCATTAATTTCATAGTGTGCAAGGGGTTTTGAGGCCATCTTGG
>LPNX011146242.1:4535-18616 GCA_001517045.1 Pseudotsuga menziesii | reverse complement strand
TTTCTATTAATTTTCTCAAACGAGAAACAATACATGATTTCTATTACTTTTCTCAAAGAAGAAACAATATAACTAGGAAAACGCATAATATGTATCTGTTCAGTTGAAGAGAATCTGCATCCATAACCATTCTTCTTCCAACGAGCCTAAGAACCCGCGAGAAGAAAATATTATGTCAATGAAATCCTTCCATATTTGAAGGAGATATTATATGTTGATGGAAGAACCTAGGTCCCCATGCAAACATACCGTCATTAGATAAGAATTGAACTCATATGAGACAACGATTCCGATAAACCTAAACTTCTGAAGCCAATGAAGCCTGTTGGAGCAAAAGCTATAAGAGAAATCTTACATGTTATCAGAGGATTCACAGAAATTGGGTTTCCGGGATGCTTTCTTACAAGCTGCATGATGGGTTTCCGGCGTGCTGCATGCTGCTTCTCGACCTGTGATCTGGAGCTGCCTCTCGAACTTGAATTGGTTCACATACACAGAATCAATTGGGTCACATAACTGCTAAATGGGACTACTCTTGAGTTACAGCAAGAAGAAAGCACATAAAATAGAATAGAGGGCCAAAGCCTCTACACGATTTAAACCAATGGGAAATCCGCTTTTGTTCGCAATATCCAGTAGTCACGCTAGCTTTTTTCATTAGTTTTTTTTTGCAGATCTAGCCGTTATGTTGAGGAACGTGAATTCAACTTTAAACTGATCCATTCAATCAGATCTAGCCGTTATGTTGAGGAACGTAAATTCAACTTTAACCTCATCCATTCAATCAGATCCCAACGGCCAAAAACTTTATCCGAAGCTGTTTCATGCACATGGTTTGTAAAATCCAATCTTTTAAAAATAAATAAAAAAAACAGCACTAATAAATTAAAAAAACAGCACTAATGTTCAAATCTATGACCAATGCAAAGATAGGATATGCGAAAGGATACAATTCCTTAATTAACTATTTTTTAATTAAAAATAAAATTACAATGAATTATAACAAATAAAGGTTTAGGATTATAAAACTCGTTTGCTTTACAGGTAGATTTAAGAGCATATAATAATGTGTAGTTAATTTATTTGTAATGGAAAATTTAAAATATTAAATTAAAAGTAGATATTGTTTATATTTAATTTTAATCTGGTTTATTATGAGAGTAAATTAATTTTTATTTCAGATTGTAAGGGATCAAATATTTGGAGATGTAATTTTTTTATGAATATTTTGATAATTATAAAAAATATGTAAATTATAAATATGTTACATAGATAAACAAATTCAGGTCATTAGTTACACATAACCAAACTTGTACTCATTGAAAGTGATATCAATTATTAAAATAGACAATATATTAACTCTAGTTGAAAATAAAGAATCATCTCCACCCCACCCCACCCCTCCACACACATATATAAGTTGTGGCCTCTAGACATAGTAAACATAGTTTTTTTGTGATATAACTACAAACTTGAATATACACACATATATATACATATAAGTTGCGGCCTCTAGACGTAGTAAACATAGGGTTTTGTGATATAACTACGAACTCGAATATAAAAAAATACCTCTAATTTTTTTGGTAAGTATTCTACTTGAGTCTTATTTTATTTCATTGCAAATAAACACTATCTTGGAGGATATAAGGTGTTCAACCAATTCACATGAGAGATGGAAGAACACTCATCATACAAAATCTAAATGGAAAGACACTCAACCTACATCAAGGAACTTAAATATATATACATGAATATAACGGAAAATATATTCATTTAAGATATGTTTATACATAATATTCATTATTTCTCCCTAACTCATTCGGTTAAGGTGTGGATCTCATGAAGAAAGTGGCTTAGGTTCAATTCCCCTTACTAGGGTGAGCTAGTTGGGAGGCCACACCAAAAATCCAACCAGTTGAAGCTATGTATATGTATATGTAAAATTTAGATTATCTTTGACAATGAAGAATCATAATTAATGAGGAGAGGTAGGTGTGGGAATGATAGTAGATCTAAGAGGAAATAAAAAAATAGCCTTTACTTGGGGTTTAGGACACTAATGATCAAGTATAAATTCTAACTATTTATCAAGATATAACAATTCTTGGGCATCAAAAGAATGCAACATGATTAGGGAAAGGAATATTAAGAAAATATGGGAGGGAAAGACCTTATGCCACCTCCCTTAATCATTTAAATTTTCATTGGAATGATTGAAATTTCATTAGGGGAAAGATTCAACTCGTAACACCGAGGAATGGTAGAGATTGCGCCTATAAACTCCCTCGTGGACTTTGTATCCCTTCTATCCTTTGTAAAATAGTGCACAATCGATACATGTGCCATGATTAGACCACAAGTACTAAATGATATTTATTATGGCATGGGATCTAGTATATTTTGTTCGAGACCTTGTTGAATTATGTGTGATTAGAGAATGCTTGTCATGTTTTTTAAGAGTTAGATCAACGTTGGATCTTTTTATCTTCATTGTTTGGGGATTGGAAATTAGTTGGGTATTATTTTGTCCTCACCCTTCAAATTGTGGAAAATCCCTTCACTCGAGTACACAATGAGTGATCATTTCCTCTTTAATATCAATATTTAGAGAATTGGAAGTTGTAATACAACCTCTACTCATCCATGCCTTATGGAGTGGCATGTCTAATCAAATAGGTGTGAATTATGTGAAACCATGGAGTTGTGCAAGGGAATCATGTGAGAAGTATATAGTTGAGACTCAATAATTTCATGGTTTACCTGTCACAAAATTGAATAAATAAAGTCAATAATGGAAGTGAAACTATGAGATTGAGATGCACACGATACAAGTAAAGGAGGTGAGATTAGCCTCAAATTGAATCCTTGAAGAATAAACAATTGACATGTGAAATCATGGTAGGAAATAATAACATCAAAATGGAAGATAAAATGAAGGTGGGAGAATCCAACAATTGGAAATAGGAAAGAGAAGGGAAGGGGGAGGAATACTCTATATAGTGTCACAATCATACTCTATATAGTGTCACAATCTTACTCGGGGAGATATATGGGTATGGAGTGAATGCCAACAATATAACAATAAAAAATTCAATATTGTGACTCCCCATGACTAAAACTGGTGAGTCGAACCACATGGTTGTAAGCTTCCTTTCCAAATGATAAATCTATTTAAGTCCATAAAATGTAGATATTTTATTTTGTTAAGTTAGTATGTAAGGAAATTTTCATGCTAATTAGAATGTAGTAATCATGTTATTTTTATTCTAATTCACATATGTATATAAGAATATGTCTCTTTTTTACTTGTTTAAAAAAGACACCAAAATATATTGAAATTTTTATATTACTTTGTTAGACAATTCGTATAGTCTAATTTTAATTGAAATAAACAATTTCATTAAAACTTATATGATCTATTATGGTTGGGTGGGAATAGATCATAGCAGCAAAGGGTGGGCCTTTAAGTGGTAAATTGGCCTTTCACAAGTTCACTTTCACTATATATTTTCCTCACATTATCCTTCCCCTCCTTTTTCACGAAAGAGTTATGCACCTTATTAAGGATCAATTTGTTTAGTCGTGCTCCATTAACTACTTCTGGCAGCAGTTGATCCTGTAATGTTCTTAATTGAACTGCCTCGATTTTTTTTTGTAAGTTATTCTTCATATTAAAATACATATGAATGTACACAAAAATACAGAGATAGGATGGGAAAACAACCTAAAGAAGAGTCATGTGAACCTCTCCATTAGAGAAAATAGTCCATAAACATAGTTTCAATGTCATGTTTGTTAAAATATATACTCAAGTCCAGAAATAAGTGTTGCAAAATATAAAATTTGAACATGAACAAAGCATACATCTTGGTGACATGTTGATCCAAACACAAAACCTAAAGATAGGTGTAGGAAAATAAGTGGAGAGACTACTTGTAATTTTTACCAATGTTGGATGGCAATGTGGGCACCATTGGTTGTTCATTGATTTTGCTAGATGATTCTTGTGTGGATTTGCTGGTGATAACTCCATGAAAGGTGGCAGCGTCGTGTGTTCCTTCCACATTCATATGTTGATTCTTAGGCTTGACCTTGGTTTCATCCTCTCCAATATTTCCATCAACGATGCCCTCCTAGGCCCCTTAAAACATGTCATGAATCGAGATGTCCACAACAATGGTTTTGTGTATAGGCAAAGGGGGACAATACCACACAACCACATCTACAAACCACTTGATAATGTCTTGCACTTTTTCTTTAAGTAGAAAAAAGTGGGAATTCCTTTTTTCCACTTCATTAAGGTCGTTGCGCCAAAGGAGGAGGGAGTTGGTCATTCTCGCTAGTTTCTGTGAGAGGCCTGCTTCCATTTCTCCATGATCATGTGTGTTTCCCCACCCCCCTTGTCTTTCTCTATGGTGAGAGCAAGCCATGGGTTCCTAAATATACACAGTGAAATCAACGAAAGTATGGTCTGTTCAATGTAAATGATAAGCAGAGTCCACAGGTAGTTGGGGCATCTCACAGAGTTGCACAATGGTTCTTTGGCCACAAATGGAGGGAGGTAAATCCCAACTCATGATTGATGGCTCATTAATGTCTCTCATGTCTCAAGGTCATGTCTAGTATCAGGAGGAGGTGGCGCATTGAAGGAGCATGTAGGTGAATCCTATGTTTCCCCATCAGTCATCGTCGGACTCTTCGATCCAAGCTTCCTCATCCTTTAACCATAAATGTTGTCGCTTCGTCTAGTTGTCACCCCATCTGACAATTGAAATTCCCTGATTGGTCTTATGTATTAAATAAGTTAATAGTGTAATCTTTTCTAAGACTTGTATAATTAAAAATGTATTGTTTTATAATAAAATTTAGAGGAAAGTAAACTAAAATTCATGCGATCTTTTTTAAGAGTCTACATTACAAAGTTATTCTCTTATAATAAAATTTGGATGAAAGTAAAAGAAAAATCTAATGAAATATTTGATTGTGAAAAGTCAATATTAGAATTTGGTATTTGAAATTAGTGAGTATTATTACATGTATTATTAAATATTGATTTATAATTTAATTTAGTTATGATTTAATTATTCAAACATTTAAATATTACGTTTCAAAAAAAACTTTATAAATTATATTAAAAAGAAAAAAATATTTATAATTTTATATAGATCATTTTTTCTTTTATTAAAATTTTAATTATTCTATTTTATTTTTAAAAAAATATTTAATATAAATTATTTTAAAAAGCAAATTATAATTTTTACTATAAATAATCCAAAAAACTATTATGAATAAGTTACTAATTAGTAGCAAGAACATTTATCATATAATTTAAGGTAATGCCACATGAAATGATTTAAAAGCTTGAATTTAACTCTTACAAGATGTTTCCAAGTCTTCAACTATTAACATAATTCCTTATTTAAAAAAAGACTAGCTCTTAAATAATCAAATTACCCAAGCCTATAAAAAAAAGTTTAAGGATAGATAGTATTTACAATAAAGTCAATGTCATGTTTAATCATTCTAAGGCTACTTTCAATGAGTTCATATGATTTCTAATAACATCAAACATTAATTCTATGCATGCCTATACATGCACCTTGATACTATAACAATTTAACTTCTTGCGGACAATATCATTTGTTCGTAAACAATTTAAGATGTTTTCATATTAAAGGTAAATCAAAAATATTATTTTAAACATTGTAAATGTTTTCATGTTAAAAAGGAATTATAATTAGATTATAATATTTTTCAGAAAGGTAATGCATGGTTAGAATTTCCGAATAAAATTTTAGATAGTGCTTAAAACCTTCTCGATTTTGAAATATTAAACATTTTGTTACTTTACAAATTATAAAGTGATGTGATTACGAGGAGATGGTGATCTCCACTAATTATGAGAATCTATTCTGAATTGTGTTTGTGATATTTTAGATTGAGATATATTGTATGTTATGATATTTGTAATGTGATATATTAATGGGTTAAATGGATTTAGATTTAGATTTAGAGTGGTTGTGGGATAGATTATTATTTTTTTAATAATATTTTATTTTAATATATAAAATATTGATCTCATATTAATAATACTATATTGTTATATGTATGAAAAAATGTATAACTTCATGGAAGTGAATGCATGAATTTCTTTGCTATAATGAATTATCTCTTGAGATACATGGATTTTAACAATATATTATCATTTTTATTATTTAAAGAAGATAAAGTATATATATATATAGTAATTATTTAAAATATTTTTGAATTTTAATAATACATGATCATAATATACTATCTAAACAAGTTGGATTATATAAATAGTACTCAAGTATGCATTATCGTCACATACTTTATCTCCATTCCATATGGAAAGTAACTTTATCAAATAAGCCACCATGTTTCTTTACTTTCATGATTAATTAGTAATACGGAATCTATGATGTATTTTAATGAGTATGTAATATGTATAAGAATAATCTAGTTGTAACACTAGAATTTAGTTAATTTCTCTTTTTTCTAAGTTTATAAATGTAGTAACATAACTATGTTTATTATCACCCTTCTACTATAAAACTAATGTTACCATTATTTAGAATCAGAGATCACGGCCCTTATATGTAGTGTACCATCTTGGATATTATAGTTTTGTGACACTTAAGGAGGGTGATTTTTGATGGATTATGTATCACAAGCTTATATTATGGATTTGGTTGGGTAACTTGATGATTTCATCTCATCTTATGTATGCTTATATGCTTAATTATGTATGTATCAAATCCATTTTGGTTAAAAACAAGTTATACGTATGTTTATTTTTTACATCAATTTAATGATATGAATTCTGATATATGTTTGTAACATGGGAAGGAGATAAATAATAGGAATTTTTGGGAAACTAAAATCAATTGAAATTTTTTATGAGGGGTGAGGTGTCAATCGAGTAAGAGGTTATAAATAAAGAAGAACACATATTGTTTTGGGGGGGATTTAGAGAGTAAATAGATGTCGTTGGAATGGTTCTAGGATTCCTAAATTAGATATCAAAGCTAACTTGTTTGGTTGAGGGTGAACAGAATGGTGCTAGAAGGAAGAGAGAATTATCATGTTTACTTTCCTATATTTCACTTACTATTGTTGCACATACATGTGTTTTTTTTTAGCTCTACATCTTAGGACTTCCAATAGGATAATTTCTCCCTCGATAATTTTGGGTGGTAAACCAGTTGGTATTTTGGGTTGGAAGGTTGAGTTGTTAAAATGTGTAGATCAATTCGGTATTAGTTAAAATATCAATTATGTTACATTTACTTCAATTTGAATATTGAGTAATTTCCTAGAAGATTTTCTTAGAGTATGCTAGTTTGAAATATTACAAAATTGTTGTTATTTATTATGTGTTCACCATGTTTATATCTCAGTTAATCTATAGAATATTTAACTATTTGTACGTTAACTATAAATGTAAATTTACATGCATGTGTTTTAGTTATAAATTTGGTGTTTTTCTTAATTCATTATATACCTTAGAAGAAAATCAATCAAAATGGTGACGAACTGAGCACTACAATGAAACTTGAAGTATGGAGGCTAATAGTGATCCATGAAGGAGAGTGTCGAGGGTTGGGATCTATCCCGAGCCAGGGATCCATCAAAATGAGTGCATATTGGTAGCATTCATATTCACTTGAAAGAAATGGGAGGAGAAAAATTGAGAAAACTTGGGGTAAACCAATAGGGCTTCCGACCTAAGAATTGCTTTTGGAGGGAGGATATGGACCCAAAAATGAAAATAAAATAAAAGAGATTAAGAGACCAGATTAAATACATGAAATACCATTCGTTGATAGAAAAATATGTGGGAATGATTCCCTCAAAGAAATGCCTAGCCTAGTGGATAAATTCTACCTAAAAAATAATGGGGCGTTATGATTTTCAACTTGGATCAAATGTTTTTTTTACTATAAGAATCATTAGTTTGGAGGACCGAAACCAGGTGATGGATGGAGCACCTTACTTTTTCTACTTGATAGGCTTATTTCTCAGACCCTCGAAGGAGATATTTAACCCAAAAAGAAGAAGAAATGAGGATTCTGTGTGTGTGGATACGACTATATTCCTTATCGAGGAGTACTAGGATCCATAATTTTTTTGGGACATAGGAAATACCCCTGGTACCTTCATGAATATATCTGATAAAATGAAGGAAAAAAGGTATACAACATATGCTAGGAGAGTTTACATTGACTTATCAAAATCGCTAGCATAAGCTGTAAACCTTACATGGGAAGATAATGATTTGAGGCACTTGTTGGATTATGAGAAAATCTGTTTCTAATGTATGCATTCTCATGATTATGAGAAAAAATTAATATACTTTCCCATGAATTACCCTCATCCCTAACCTAATAAGAATAAAAAAGTAGATTATAACCAAGGTTTCTCAATAGTGTAGTTGAAGAAACGAGGAGGGAGAAGGAAGGATGCCCCAAAGATGAATAAAAATCCTATCATCACTAATCAATTTGCAATATAGGGGAAGCAACATGAGAATGGGGAAACCTTGGAATTGTCAATGGAGCAGGAGAGAACCCTAGTTAAGAAAAATAAAATCTAGGAAAAATAAAACGGGAGGAAAATACAGCTAAAGAACAGGTCATGCCCTAGTAGAAGATGGATATGGAAGAATAAGGGAAGGATATGGAAATAGAGGACATTGGCCTAGAGAGAATTGATAAGTCTTGTGTAGAAAAAGGTACAGGTTATGTTCCCCAGGAGGAATTTTCCTTACTATAAGAATCAATTATAAAGTCCACGACAATGAAACCTCTATGGATCTCAGTTGGTTCCCTAAAGGATCATAAGGGGAAATATGTGGAGACTGGAAATAAATTGGGGAGGAAATCAAATTGGATTTGTATTGCAAATGCCACACTCAGATTAGTTGAATAAGATAAGAACCCTAACATCAGGGCTACTTTAGGTCTGTAATTTATGAAGTGTTTTCAATCAAGATTATAAACTGTAATGTGACAAGGTTTAATAGCCCTAAAAAACTCATATTTTGAAGAAAAAGTTTCAAAAGGAAAGACCATTCATAATGTTCTTACATGAAACAAAGTAGACTGAAGCACGCATTCTAGAGGTAGGAAGGAAATCATGGCATGGATATGAAGGAATAGGAATAGATGCGGTTGGATCCACCAGGGGACTTGGGATATTGTGGGATATAGAAAACATATCATTGTCAGGATTCATGGTGTTACATAGGTCCATATCAACACAGTTCTAGGTTTTCAATACCACCATCAAAGGGATTCTGACCAATGTCTATGGACCTCATTCCCCTCAATAGGAGGGGGATTTCATTGAGTCTCTATGAATGGTTCATCACTGGGTCAATGGAATACACTGGGTGATAGGGGGGATTTCAATAAGAATGCCTCCCTACAAGAGAAAAATGAAAGAAATAGAAGGTTGGAGGGGGGAAGTATCCTCTTTAGAGAAGCCATAGAGAATGTGAGATTGGTTTATATTATTTTTGTTGAGGATATTTTTACTTGGAACAATAAGAGAGGAGGATACATGAACATTGCTTCTTTCCTGGACCGATCTCTAATATTGGATTTAGCGTTAGATCTAGGTAGTCATATCTCAACCATGATATTATCCTTATCAATATCGAATAATTGGTTGGTCTCTTTATGGTGGAGTGAGGTTGGTTTCCAATTCAAGAAACCTTTCTAGTTTGAGTATTTTTGTCTCGGCCATCCAGAATTTAAAAATAAAGTGCACGAGTGGTCGGAGGACTTTAAGGGAACAATATGGTCAAAGAATGTATTAGTTTCAGAAAAACCTCAAATATCTTATAGGTAAAATTAGTAAGTGGAACAAGGAGGAGTTTGGTAACATCTTCGACAATAACATATAACTATAAGGGAGACTCAAAGGAATTCAAATGCAGGGGATGATGGAGGGTTACTCCCCTTTTCTTTTAAAGGAGGAAGAGAAATTTCTATCGCAACTCTTAGATATAGAATGCTACAAATAAATTCTATGGAAACAAAAATACAGGGTTAATTGACTCAAGGAAGGGGAGAGGAACCCCAATTTTTTTCATCAATCTACAATTCAACATCGCACCTAGAACCAAATCCTACATCTTCAAAGGGAATATGGGAAATGGATCGATACTAGAGAATATATTAAAGGGGAACTTGTTCGATTATTTCAAAACATCATGGAGGATCCCAACCTCAATAGAAGAGAGGAAAAAAGTGCATCACCCAACTTATTCCTACCCTAGTCATTGATGGAAAAAATGAGTTGTTAATGAAGGAAGTCCTAATGTGGAAAGTCAAAGATGCTTTGAAACAAATGGCCGATGGAAAATTCTCGGGACCTGATGGTTTCACTATGAATTTTTTCCATCATTTCTGAGATATGGTGAAGGAGGAAGTGTGGAAAATTGTGGAGGACTCCAAGAAATTGCAACATATCTTATTGGATTTCAATGCCACATTCCTCACTCTAATTCCAAAAAATGAGGGTTCATATTCACAAATTATGTTTAGACCTATTGAAATGTGCAATGTGATTTATAAGATTATAAAAAAGATAATTTCCAATCATTTGAAGCCAATTCTGTCCACACTAATATGCCCAAAATAATCAGCAGTCGTGGAGGGGCGCCATGTTATGGACGATATCCGTTTTTTGCATGAGGTCATCCATTCCCTAAAAAAAAACAAGAATTGCTCGGATGATACTAAAACTTGAAATAACCAAATCCTACAAGAAGCTCGATTTCCAATACATTCATGGGGTTCTAAGAGAATTTGGATTTAAATAGGATTGGATGCAATGGATAATACAACTCATATAATCAATATTATTCTGTATTATGGTTAATGATGCCCCATTAGTCCTCCTAGAACCCTCAAGAGGGATCAATAAACGGGACCTATTATCTCTTTTCCTCTCTTCCTTCATGGTAGAGGGGTTATGGAGATCCATAAAGGCTATGAAAGAAAACTAAGAGATGCATGTATTATACATGCACCTTGGGAAGAAAATAAAACTTACCAATAGTTTTTATATGACACTATGTGGATGGGTCACTCGTCCATATACGAAGTAAGATCCATCAAGATATTTTTTTCAAGATTTTGGTGAAGCATTACACTTCGATATTAACAAAAGAAAGTATCAGGTATTTTTACTTAATACTCCTAGTATAACTAAGCTCAAAGTATGTTGAATTACCAAATTCCAGTACAACTCCCTTCCATCCAAATTCTTAGGTTTCTTGCTGGTGGATTTAATTGATTGTAAAGTCTCCTTGAAATATATATTGGGAAAAATGAGAGGCGACTGTTGAATTTGACGTACCAACCCCTGAATTTGGCGAGTCAACTGGTTCTGGTAAAATATGTTATCTAGTATTTTCCTTTCTATCTATTTTCTAGCATGGAGGCTCCAAAGGTAGTTTTAAAGAAAATCCAAAACATTCAGAGGAAATTTCTTCTGATTGGGGGAGGTGACCAAACGAAATGGGATTTGGTAAAATGGGAGAGTGTTTTCAAGCCAAAATTCCATAATGGTATTTTGGTATGATTCTTAATGGTCTTTTGGTGTAATTATTAATGTTATGATTCTAAATTGTTGAACAACATGAATTTGTATAACTATTAATGGTCTTTTGGTATGATACTTAGCATGCCACATATATTTTAGAATGTCGAGACCAAGGAAACAACACATATATTTTGAAATGTAGAGACGAGGGAAATTATTCTTATTGTTTTTATTTTATTGTTCTAAAAGTTTAATTTCTTTGAAATTGTTAACATTTGACTGTTGGTCATTTACAGGTTTGGGATTATGCAATGATTGGTTCCATGCTACTATAACATCCTACAGTTTGAATTTATAATAGTTTTGTAGTTGTGTTTTGGCTTGATGGAAAATTGTACATGATATTGATTGATTAATGGTTCACATTGTTAGTATGATTTGTTGACATGGATCTTTCACCTTAATGAATTTATAATTTCCTAGCCAATAAATTTGATCCCTTACCTCTATTTTCCCTACATATTTTGTCGTATGTCTTTGGCCTCCTTTATTACTTCATTTTGCATGTATTTCATCTTATGTTCCTACTATTATTGATGTATTTGTAACTTCAGAATGTATTCACTTGTTTATCTTATGTATTGTACCCTAATGTTTATTCCAAGAAGTGTTAGTAATGTATTTGAGTCATGTCATGCCCCGATGTTCCGATCGGGAGTTTCTATAATGTAAACAAGTCATGTCAAGTCATTGTGGGTAACCCTCCCATTGATCAAGGGTTAAAGTCCCCGTAGTTGCGAGGCCCTAGGGTTATTAGAATCTCCTAGTGAAGTTGGACCTAGTGAGTTATTGTCAAGTCAGGAATTAGTATAAATAGAGAGTGAGCCTCTCTATTTATTGTTGATGTATATGTAACTTTGAAATGTATTCTTCTATGTATCTTATATATTATAACCCGATGTTTATTTCAGGATATCTCTATTATGTATTTGAGTCATGTGGTCATGCCCCGATGTTCCGATCGGGAGGATTAATAATGTAATCAAGTCATATCAAGTCATTAGGTAAGTCCCCACAGTTTTGGGGCACTTGAGTTATTATACACTAATTAAGGTGTAGGCTCGAGTAGTAATTATTAGGTTGAGCCTACGTGTAAAAAGGCAATTCAAGTGAATGGATGAATATAAATAGAGAGTGAGAGTCTCTCTATTTATCACTTGTGAAATACATCACTTGCTCTCCCAAGTGTGGCGCACTACTGGAGAAGGAAACTTTGGGACTAGACAGAAGACAGAAGACTACTGCTGTTTTGGGAGATCTCTTACTGTTTTGGTGTTGATTCTATCTTAGAGGAAGTTGCGGGGTTTTCTCCTTTATGGTTTCCCTGAGGAAAACTCTTTGTGTCTCTTGTCTCTTGTGATGTGCTTGTTTTTTATTGCTGTGCTTGTTATTCTCTTATTGAAAAGATCCTAAGATCATATTGCTAGCTTAAATGTGATGAAAAACTAACATGGGATCAGAGCTAACCTGAGAAGAAGACATTGTGCAGCTATAGGAACTAGGGATTCCTATTTTGTGGATCTTCCTCCACATATTTTCATCAAAAGTATGCTAAGATGACTCCCCATTGAAGGGCGCATCTTTCTGTCGAAGCAGAATTTGATTCCGAGCATTTTCAGTCTTCGATGCAGAAATTAGGGCTTTCTACAGAAGATGAATTTTTGAGTGAGACCAGCATAGGTTTATTATCCTCATCAAAACCGAATTTTAGAGACCTCGATCAAGAAATTTGGTTGAGTGAAACTCCAGAAAAGTCAAACCCTAGTTTGACCCTGAGCTAGGAGAAACCCTAAATACTAAAACTGCTACGTTTTGGTACAGTCGCTATATTCCGAGATTGGAGAAGTCTCAGAAGTTGAAAAATGCAGGGGTCGAATATAAGATCCTGATGAAGCCTGTGTCAAAAAATCAGACTCCGATTCGTTGTACTCCAAGAGATATTATCTCTCCAAGTTAGGGTTCCAGCCTCTTCTAGAATTCATCCCTGAACAGGACATCTAGGGAGATATGAAATATCTTGAGATACAGAGGTCCAAATGGAATTCCTGAAGATGTTATAGAAAGGGAACGGACTGTACTTTCGGTGGTATGAATATCAGACTCAGAAGATGAACCAGTGACACGTGGAATGCCATAAAACTTTGTTGTTCTGAACAGTCGTGTAACAGATCACCTTGGGAAAAGGATCATAAATCCCAATTGGTGAAACCAATTCTGATGAAACCTATGGTGTTGGATCAGGGACATTCGAGTTACCTCAATGAGAAATTTCAAACACATAGGATTATTAATTTCAAAGATATCACATAAACAATAACAGGAATTTCTACAGAAGAAATCAGTAAATTAGGGCTTCCTGTTTCGGGATCTTCCCTCCATTATTTTCGGAAAAGGAGTACAACTCCATTTGAAGAGATCTATATTTTTGTCCAATCATATCT
>LPNX011146221.1:74923-131411 GCA_001517045.1 Pseudotsuga menziesii | reverse complement strand
GGTTGGTTGGTGTTTTGGCTATGAGATGGTTGTTTATTTTTTTATGGTTTTTATTGCATTTACAAATAAAAAATGGTAATTTAAGTATCTAATTGAAAACAAAAGCTATGGGTGAATGAATTACCTGTTAATATGACAATTCACCGGAGGATTTGTCTTCAAATAGAGGAATGGGAACTCTTCCAAGCTCCTAGGGCACGGGCACGCCGTCGTAATTGCAATCCTGTTTGGTGAAAACGACTCTCGGGTCGGGACTGTGTGTTTTTTTATTTATTTTTAGATTTACAAAACACGCACGCGTTATAGTTACCTGGCCTACATGTCTGCTGACATGTCAGGCTCGGATTTACTATTCCAAGTGCTATGGAAGAGGAGCGCATTCTTTTTCTATGTAACGTGAGCCTGTTCCTAAAAAGTAAGATTGCATCTAAAAGGTCCCTCAACTTCTTGCACACACCCTTAGTTTATTTAAGGAGGAGACTATAATATTCTTTGTATATACCATTCTTTATACTATAGGATTCCTTATACATGGGATTCGGGTGCTTCTTATGTAAATATTTTTGTATATATATGAAGTTTAGTTCACAAAAACTAAACAAATGTCGATCTAACTCACATTCTACACCTTGTAGATGAGTTCGAAATGGCAACAACTTCTAGCTCTTGCAGTGCAGGATCCAGAAAAACAAACTTTTCTTCTTTTGATTTGCACTAGAGTATGATTGGAGGTAACAATGTTTCCTGTATAAAATATAAACTAGATATAAAGAGTTTATTATTGGGGAAAGAAATAAGTTATTGTATCCAACGATCTTTCGAAAAAGTTTCAGCAGGAAAGCAAAACAAGAACATGAACATGAACATGCTGGAAACCAAAAGTGTAGAATCGACACACCTTTGGAATATATAGTGTAAGTACCTTTCTTCTACTTGTTTTCTTATATTAATCATGTTTTAAATTCAAACCTTAGTGTGTTAATATTTTGTTGTTGCTTATAGGTTTTGGTATTCATATGGGCTAGATGACTATAGAGAGATTGATGCATTGCCTTATGATGTATCAAAAGTTCCTAAAAAGGGTATAGGAAGTCGTCCAGGTCATAAACATTTGAGACATGGTTGCACATGTCATTTTAGTGTTCACATACCCAAGAAGGCTCCAGAACATGCTCTAATCACTTATAGTGAGATGAATCATATAAATATTATAGGGAAAATTTGTCATGGACAAGATATTGATGTTTTTGTAGGCACAAGGGCATTTCATGCAACACATATTAGCAAGGAACTACTTCAATGGGTTGAAAGATGTTTGTTGTTGGGAATGTCAACAGAGTGTGTACATCACAAGCATCGTGAACTAGTGCATGAAAAAGTAACATCATCTAAAGTTGCGTTTAATTGAAATGGTTTTCTTACCCGTGATGACATTGGAAATATAGATAGGAGATTGAAACATGCCCAATATATGTTTGACAAGAATGATGCTCAAAGAATACGCATATGGCAAGCTATAAATCCTGATAAAATATTCTACTACTCAGAGTTTGATAATGCCATAGATGACGAGGGGCACACTCCCTTCATTTTAGGCATTCAACAACCACTACAACTAGAATGGATGAGAAAATATGGCCACAATAGTATATTAGCAATGGACTCCACATTTGGAACAAATTGCTTTAAGTTTATATATCATATACTACTTTTTTTCTTTCATTTGTTATTCGTAAGGTGGTCCAAGCATGTAACTAGGATTATGTTTATAATTGTATGCAGTTCCAACTTTATACATTGTTGGTGTTTGATTCCCAACATAATGGTGTTCCTGTGGCATGGATTCTAATGTCTAGATATAAGACATCTAATATTGCTAAATGGATGGAAATGTTACTTCTCAAAGTACGCATGGGTATGTTGGAATGGAAAGTGAATGCATTCATGGTAGATGATGCAGCAACAGAGATTGGTGCAATTAGGTACATATAGTTGTGACGGTGTTTTATCCAATTCTCAATGAAATGTTACATCCATCATTAAAGACACATTATACAAGTATGCCAATATTTTTAATGATGTATAACCTCTATGTGCAATAGGGAAGTATTTCAATGTGAAGTCTATTTATGCAATTGGCATGTCAGAAGGGCATGGTTAAAAAACCTTGTGATGAAAGTTAAAAATGATACTACAATACGCACCATGTTTAAGCAATTAGGTGACATTATGCACACTGAAAAAAAATGAATATTCTGCAATTGAGGAGGCCAAAAAAATTCTAAATGACTTCCAAGAAGAAACTACATTTGTTGAGTACTTTTGAGCACGATGGTTGGATATAATAGGTTTTTCTATATGCTATAATTTGTTATAGATTCATTTTTCATATACTTCTACTATTGCTGCATATTTTAGGTTTTAGTTTTATAATTATTTTTATAGTTTCATATTTCAATTAGTTTCGAATTTCATATTTTTCTCTATAGTTTCATTCATATCTCACATTTATGTGATAATTTATTCTCACTATTACCTTATGCTCTTTGATGCTAATCAGAAATGTGAGAAAAATGTTGCCGTAAGTTAAAGCACGCTGGACAAGAAACCAATTGGGCTATCGAGTCACACCTTTCCCACCTAAAACAATTTTTTTTGAAGTCCATACAATTAGCTTCAAATCGTCGAGTGGATTGGTTGGTGCATCAATTGTTAACAGTGGTCCACATTTTTATTGGTGGCGTCAATGTGCAAAGAAAAATGGTTTCCATAGAAATTATAAGGTGAAGAAAATAGAAGCTCATTCATGGCTAAGAGCACATTCTATGTGCCAGATCATAATGTGATGCTACAACACTCAGATACTTCAATAGCATGGGTGCAAATTCAACACGATATTGAGAAATCATATATGGTATGGCAATCAGGTCCAAACTTTGCTATGTGTAATTGTAGTTGGGCCAAAAATGGATATTTGTGTAAGCATGTCATTAAGGTTAGCATGATGAGGGACAACAAAAGGTTGGAACAAGAATATCTAGAAACAAGAATATATAAAACAACCCCATTTCAGGTGATTATAGTATTCATAATAAATATTTAGATCATTAGTAGTAAATAATAGTCATTGTGGGCTAATATGATGCAATGTTTTGTTACCAGATAGCTGAAAATGATGGATTTGGAACTGAAAATGGCTTGGATTTTCCTATCATGGTATTCATTTCATGACTCGATTTATTTTATGTTTATTGTCATCTTTTTCTATTGATTTGAATTTTTGTTTCTCACTATGCAAGTAAATGATAACATTGATAGTTCGATGGCTCCTTCCACCAATGTTAATCGAAGTCATGGATAAAAAAGTGCCTCACAAAATATTCATGACATTTTTAAGTCGCTTATGCAGTTACCTGGTGAAGAATCCCATTTTTGCTTCCTTGAAAAACGTATGGAATCTATTGCAAATGAGTTCAAGACATTGACATAAACCACTTTAGGATTGGATCATCTGGTTGCTTCATCTTTCCAACAATTGCAAGATGGATTTGAGCATACCTTGGAGCGTGAAAGAGATTTCTTAGAAAGGATGGTCACTCAGAAGCGCTCATATGCATCATCTAGTTGTTCACACTTTCCTACCACAACACAGGGTTATAGCGGGAGGAAAACCTTTAATGATGAGCTTGATAGAGATGCTAGATGAGACAGTGAAAGAAATCCAAAGAAGTGAAAATAATTTATTTTGTTTTATTGATTTTTTTGGACTAAATGAAATTGTTTTCGACTAACCTCATATCACTATTTTGTACTTAATAGAATCGCACACATTCTCAAAAGTTCAATAAGAAAACATGATATGTTCAATAAAATGGGTTCACGATAGATGTTCACCATATTTGTGTGGGATATTTTGAAATATTTTTTTTCTTTTTATTTTTTCAGTTCAAACTATTCCTTTGCTACTTATTCCAACTATTTATCTACCAAATCTTTAAGCTAATATTGATTCTCACATTAGTTTCCAAAATCATGTATGTATAAATGTTATGAAAGAGATGTCATTTTATGTGTTAGGTTCACATCTTCAATATTTTCAAGTTTAAGAATGGTTGATGTTGTATTTTATAATGTTTTTAACAATTGTTCCAAATGATTGAAGTCAACCTTCCTAATTATATGTGGGTATGTGTATTTTTGTATCCATTATAGTCATAGGAACATAAAAATATATGTTTTTTTATGGGTTATGTTCAGCTAGCATGGTTTATTTAAACATTACTTGTATTAATCATTTTCACTCCTTTTTTTTGGTAACAATAAATTTTCTTATATATACTAAAAGGAAAAAAATTGTTTTTCTTTACAATTATGGATAATGCACATGTTTTAAAATTTTGTTTTGCTCTCCATGGAATAATCAAACAAGAAGATTTTATTTCCTAGTTTTGAAACAAGATTATCAAGGAAAATGGTTGTCCATGTCACCTATTTGATGATATCCTTATATTTTTTTATTATTAAAGATTAAGCATATACTTCACCAATTTGAGCATGTTTGTCAAAGAGAGGCCAGTAGAAGGATGGTTAAAGAAGCAAAAGTCATGTGCTGTAAGAATTGATGTGAATTAGTGTTCCATGTATCATAAATACAGTTCCAAATTTGATTATGGAGAGAGCATCATAAGAAATAGTACTATCAATCATGTTTTTTTTAATAGGTATGTGTATTACTTTTTAATATTTTATTTAATAGTTTCTTTAATAATATTTATTGATTATAATAAGTATATTTGATAAATGATTTGTTAATACTACATGTTTTTGTTGATGCAGAGTTACTACATATACTTCTTCTAAATCTAGTTGGGCATTAGCCAAGATCAACAAACATGACTAATTTATTATGCATATACACCATAAGATCTCTAGCTTGATTGCATTTGAATGTCATCATTTCTACAATGCACTTAATTTGTTTTCTAGGATGAGAGAATCACTTATCCAACTTGAACATATTTGTCAAAGACATGGTGTTGATGTAAAAATGCTATAGACGTAGCATGTAATTATTTTTCAAACTATTAGTGTAGATCAATTTTGGTACAATTTGAAGTAAGGATGTTAAATTTGAGTATGACATTATATTTGAAATAAGCATGTTTAATTATATTATGAATGTTAAATTATAAATTCTGAATAAGGATACAAAATTTTCAAAATTGGATTCAACATAATATTAGAGTGATCCATTTACATTATATAAGCGAGCATAAAGCAACATAAAATGACATAATATTAAAGTGATAAAAAATAAACATAACATGTAGATGATACTACTCTTCGAACATACATGTATTTTAAATAATTCAAGTACCTTTCTTATAATTAATTTTTATTGTTAAGTTCCTTAATAGTTCATTATCTTCTATCACACACTCATACAATCATACAAGGTGATGAGGCACCACATAATGTGATGATGTGCAGTCCAAAATTAAACCATGAAATCTATGAGGGAGTAGGTTAATGGAGACCTTTGCACCCAACATTCGATATAATAGAAATGCCCTAAAACATACATGATATTTTAAACCAGTTCCTCATGTTCCCATGTGTGATCCTAATAAATCTAGTGCTTAGATTTGAATGTCATAGATATGATGATGGTCAAATCTAATGGTTAGAGATGAAAGGCAGAGACATAATGATGGTTGACATAACTTGAGTTAAAATTGTGAATTTGTAATTGCCAAAATTGCAATTTCTCTTCAATTTGTTTAGTCTTGAATTTGTAAGTGTCCTAATTGCAATATGTAATTATGAAAATTGTTGAAATTGTAATTTCTGGATGGTCAGATTACAATTTCTCATAAAAAAATTCAATATCTTTAAATTTTCAATTCTAAGTTCATTGCAATTTTAATAATTATTCCATTGTTGAAATTTCAATTTTAATAATTCTTTAATCGTTGAAATTTCAATTTTAATAATTCTTCAATAGTTGAAATTGTAATTCTTGAGTAGCTAAAATTGCAATTAACCAATTCTTGAAAATTTTCTTTTAGTTAAAACAACATCAATTTCTCCTCAACCATGTACTTGTTCTTGTTGATTTGTATTGTTAAAATAGAAAATTTATTGTTGGGATTAATTGTTGAAATTGCAATTTTGAATCTATTCTCAATCATATACTTGTTGAAATTCTCAAATTTGTAATAATCAAAATGTTAGAATTGAATCTTCCTAAAGTTCAAATTGCAATTTCTCAAAAAATAAATCAATTTTAATAATTTTTTAATTGGCAAAATTGCAATTCTTCATTGATGAAATTGCAATTCTTTAAAGGATTTAAATTTCTCTTCAATCATCTCATTTTTAAAATTGGGAATTTGTAGTTTCCGAAACTATTGTTGCATTTATGAACACTACTTTTCAAAGTTACAATTTCTTTAACTTTAAATTAGCAAATGACCAAGGGTAAACAACAATCTCAATTCATGATGGGATAGACCCTATGTCCTCTTCTCCTCAATCATTGCAAATATTACTTATTTTAGCTCTCATATTTACTTCTACCCTTCTTCATTTCCTGCTTATCTCTCCTCTCTATTGAATGCCCTTCTTTTTCAAGACTTCATAATTAATGTGTTTCTTTGGAAGGACAATGATCACAACAGTTCATTTTATATTCCAAGAATATTTGGACTATTCACTCAACTTTTCTAAATAATTAGATGTTGATTACAAAGTTTTACAAAATATGTTTTTCTTCGAGTCCAATTTGGATAAACCATTATAGATGGACTAGAGTCACTTGCAATGCTTATGGAAGAGTTACTGAAATCAATATTTTTAATATGAATATGATTGACTACACTTTTATGATTATCAATTACTTACAAAATTTTCAAAATTTTAAGATATACTGCAATGAGTTGTCCACATCATTGCTCACAACAATCATAAATTTGAGTTAGTTCTTCATTTTTTTATATAAATTGCAGTTTCTTTATGTATGGGTTTCTTAGTGATTTGGGTCGAGTGCATGGGTTCGTTAAAATTCTGTATGCACATATAATACTAATGCAAACATAACCTTTTATTTTAGTTATTCTAGGATGTATGGATTAGCCTAGGATGTTTGTCGCTTGATTTTTGTGGTTCTCGATAGTCCGGGTTAACAATCTACTTATTCATTATGCATAATTCATTCATTATAGATTTCTAATTAGCTCACCATCCACAACTAGAAAGGCAATGTCATGTGTTAGGAAATCATTAAGATCTAGTCTTGTTATTTAGATTGAGGGTTATAATTTCCTGAATAGGGGTACAATATACAATATTCTACCCAGATTCTACCAATGGCTAATTCACCCATTACAACAACCTATTGATCTTCAATTGCTTATTTTTTATAGAGTCGTGGCTTCCTATAAAATTCTTTTATATTGGGAAAATACCACCATTGAAGCCTATCCTATCTCCTAAGTATAAAAATGTAATTTAGATTTTCTACTCAATATTTACTTAGCTCCTCCTACCCAAATGTGGCACTAGGAGGATATCGATAATGCCCATGTGGTAACTTGCATGATGGTGATAGGGAACTTACAATGGAATTACAAATATAGTTAGATTGACTAAACTCATTATTCAACATTGAATTTACAATAAGTGATAAACATCTCAATTATGATGGATGTACATGAATAGTTAGCAATTTTGGTATTTGTATTTTGTGAGCATGCATGTTTTAATAATAGAATTGAGGATGCAAGAGAAGAGAGGGAAGTGCATGATGAATAAGTTCCAAATTTCCAAGCAACATGAGGAAATAAGAAAGTAAAAATGATGGTGGTGAGTTCAATTTAAAATTAATTCCAAAAATAGAAAATACCCCTATGTTGGTGTATAGGAAGTTTAAGGGGTTGAGGTGCATTCCATTTACTACATTCTCGAGGATGATGATGATGGCATGGTGAAAGATGTATCAATATACATGAAAGAAGAGCAGGCTATAGTTAAGTTACAAGTATTTTTTATATTCCATATGTCCATTCCTATGATAGAGGGAGGGATGGAGAGTGAATTTATAGTTGTATGCATGAAGAAAATTTATATTTATAAATAAGAAGAGAAATGGAGGAGATGACAGTAAAATAGATTCCCATGGAATGTGTCAATTGCTTTGATGCATGTTATATTTTTATCATAAGGATTGAGATGCAAGAGGATGGTGTGGACAAGAAAGGGCCACTAGAAGAATAATTTATGAGGACTCTTGTTTTCCCTAACATTGATTACATGGATATGAAGCATGTGCAATGCTATGCATATACGAGATGATCCTATTGTGGTTGGATAAAATACGATGATGGATTGGAAAACAAATCAACAAAGATGAAGGATGTAGCCTTGGTTATAGCATCCATGAAAGTTGCAGTGAAGGAAGACAATAAAATACACTTAGAAGAAGTATGAACCTGCCTTGGAGAATAAAGGAAAATGGAAAATGAATACCACAAGGAAAATGAATTTATTATTTCCTTGAAACATTAAGAGGAAATGGTGCATGTGTTAATGGCCAAAGATGAAGAGGAAAATGCACTTTCAAGTGAAACTAGAGAGATCTAAAAGGAAGAAATAATTATGTAGGGTTGGATATGGAGCCATCCCTCTCCATGATAGATTTATTGGTAGTAGAGAGTGACTTGTGGAGCTAAGGAAAAGACACAAAAAGACAGAGGATAGAACCAATAATGTTAAAGGTGTGGAGTTGGAGGAAGAATAAAAAGGGGCACAAATTTTCCTATGTGCACGCAAAAATGGCATGTACATTGTGAAAGCAACAATAAAGTTTTAGTAGCAACATTTATCTCAACGCAAGGTTGTTCTCTTCTATTACGAAGGTAGTCTCATGTAAGTGCATTCATTGGATCCATTGATATTCCCTTCAGATTCGATGAGCCTCCTTGTAGTGGGATTTGGAAAGACCTGGGGCAATGTTAGTCCCCTTTTCCATATGTGGTCAACTAAACTCTTATATCACCTCACCTCAATCTAATGGGACAAGTTGAACTATGAGTTATATGCAACATACAAATGGGTCCCACTAATTGTTGTTTTTGGTTATTGCATGAAAGTTTAAATGGTGCATGTTCCTAGTAATAATAGCCTTTAATAATATTTAACATGATTGGTTGGTTTATCAAGGTGCTAGTAAACTTAAATAAATGGGACATTGAATCTTGAGGGTGAGAAAATTAATTTAGAACATAGAATATGAATTTAAAAGGAGGACTATGGAAGATGAGAAATAAATGAAATTGGTTTAAAGGAGTTGGTGCATAATTAATGGATTGGATTGGGAAAATGTTGGTGTGCAAAATCCCATCGTACATGCCATCAGAATCCGGCGATCAATACTCTACTGCATGTAGAGTATTGTTCGCCTCAGAATCCTGCTCTGCCACCATTGTACAAGGCATCCTACCATGACTTTGATAACATAGTGGTGCAAACGTCATCATGGGATGGGCTCTAGAGTCTAGACTCTTGATGGTGAAATCCCTCATTAAAACGTACCTGTAGCGTTTAGTTTTCCATTGAAACGGATCTGAGGAGAATCCTCTCGTTTGGAGATGAAATGATGGAGATATTTAGTTTGTAAACACACGCCAAGAGGAGAGGAGCACGAAGAAAGTCGCAGCAATGAATACACCAATTCTGCTGAGCAAACGCTATCTTACTATGTCAATGTTATCACTGCAACTCATTAATCATAATTCTGTTCTACGTTATCACTGCAACTCATTAAACATAATTCTGTTCTACGTTATCACTGCAACTCATTACATACAGATCTGATTTGAGAATATAGGTTTATCTCGAAGGGATCACTCAAGATGGCGTGGCATTTATGATACATAGTTATGAAATTCAAGAGGGCAGTTTCCATAACCTATTTCATCTCAAGGATTGTGTTCAGTTGTTTCAGTCCAGTTGTTGCAGCACCCAAGCAGTTGCACATAAGTCGAGATAGAAAAAAACCATACCCAGCATACAAAGCTGCCTCCAAGGGATTAAATAGAGCATTGAACACCTTTGCCATCACAACTCAAATATTTTTCAAACGTCAAAATGTGATTCCTCCGATCTGCAATGTGAGATAGTTGGGTGCTTTGGGATACATCCACTAGGGTTCCTTAACCTTTCTAGAATGTATGTTTTACATATAAATACAAAATAAAGAAAAAAATCAAAAGTCGAGCCACTTTCCCACCAAAGCACTCCACGATCAATTATCACATAATAAAACATAAAGAGATAAAAATTATTGTATTGTTTTGTTAATTTCAAAATTTTCTCATTATGAGGAAGGAAAAACTATTAGAGAAGCAATTATCACATAATAAAACATCAAAAAATACAAATTATGGTATTCTTTTGTTAATTTCAAAAATTCCTGTAGCATCATTATGAGGGAAAAGCGGAAAAACTATTAGAGAAGCAATTATCACATAATAAAACATCCAAAAAATACAAATTATGGTATTGTTTTGTTAATTTCAAAAATTCTTGTAGCATCATTACGAGGGAAAAGCTATTAGAGAAGCAAAAACAAAGATAGTAGCATTTCCTTAAATTAAAGAACTAGAAAACTAACATTAGAAGTGAGCTATTAGAGATAACCCAAAATTCTAAATATTTGAAGCTAGATATCCATGAGAAATAAAAGGTGGATATATGCAATATAAAATTATTGCAAAGAGGGTGAAAAAACATTATATCTTCTTCAAAATAGAAGTAGGGAAACAAAATTTTAGCATTGGTAAATGTTATGCTCTCTCTTTCAAATGCTCATACATCTAATACTCTTTTATGGATGTGAAGTATGGAAAGGAACCTAAGAATATCCAAAAATTGATGGAACTAAATTGGGCAAGTACATAAATCACTAATAACAAATCGTCTAAGAGGAAAACATATCACCCTTAAAGAGATACACCTAGTCAAAACATGGTTACACCCAATCGAATTTGAGGTACGATAACACTAAGTCTACTCAAAGAGAAAATACGAACAATGATATGATTATAGTTAAATCAACCAAGATGAACTAAAAGCAAGGAACAAAGCATGGAATCAATCCAAATAACTCTATGAAATATATTTTCTCCTCTAGATTTAGCCTACAATTTTTTTTATGAGAAGCTTATCTAACTTGGAATAGACATGGAGATAAATTACACAACACAATGAGTAGTACACATCAATAACATTGAATTATAATATAGATTTCAATGCAAGAGATTGATTTTTCAAAATCCATTTATTGATGTTTTTCGATACTCTTAAACATATTATGTTTCACAACCCTTGTGGGGAGAATTCAAAGTTAAAGGGAATCCCAAGGAATTTAAACAAGTGTCTAGCCTATACAAGCCCATTCTTGGCCTAGTATCTAATCAGAGACATCATTAACTTAATTAATAACAATGGGTTTTGTGCATTTGTTGTGTCGTCCTTGAGGAGTGAAAAAAGTGGTAATTCCATGGTGTTGTCCATGGTTTATATCCAATAATAGCTAGGAAAAAATCATCCATTACATAGAGGATTTGACCAAGTGGAAATCCTTATAAAATTGATTGGAAGATTCTTATATCTTCAAAATTCTCTTAATTTATATAAGGAGATGTCGTGGCCTTTGCTAATAATTTTTTCATTGCCTTAACAAAGAGGGACAAATCAAAGCACCCTTATTATGGTGAGGATGATTGACTATTCCACTCTATTGTAATATTTTTCAAATTATATATTAACAAAGAAACCCCCTAGGCATTGTTTTTGGCCCATTCCATGGCTTCTCAAACAATAATAGCAATATCCAAGATGTTTCTTCTTCTAATAAACCCCATTTTGTCTAGTATGATGATTTTAAATAAGACATACATCAACCAAAAGGAAAGTGTTTTGGCTAAATTTTGTAAGATACATTAATGAAAGTTATTATTTATTATCTTGTGATTAGTGTTGGGTCTCTAGGTTTCATAATGGACTTGATCAACCCCTCATTGTTTTGGTTTCCAACTATGTGTGTTTGAACAAGTTATTTATACATGAAACATGACCTCACAATGTACTAGTAAGACTTTTAAATTTTGCATGGATAATCAAATTGACTAAGTGATTTATCGATGGTCATGCCATGAAGAGGAAATGCTAACTCATTCGATCTTATCCCTTGATCACACACCTAATGTTGTGTAAAATAAGCAAAGAAAACTCATTCGACCTTATCCCTTGATCACACACCATTGTCTGCAACTTATTAATGTCCCTCCACCCGCTAGCTGCAGTGTATATGTCTAATATAACTTTAGAAGCAAATAAGGTGCAAGATTTTTAAGGTACAATTTGAAAAGGTGCTCTACCGCGCTCTTGAATCTTTTAAACCTCTTTATTCATGACAAGATCCAAGAAGGGAAATATGTATTTTTTTCAATCTTTTTCAAGATCTATTTAAAAAAGGCAGAATTCTTTTCATTTGTTCAGGAGAGTCTAGAATAAAACTCATATGGAAAGAGCATTAAGTGTAAATTTGCATGTAACAATCCATATGTGTATGTAAAATAATGAATTAAATTGCAACATTGCAACATTATTTTTAAAGAAAACAAGTTTTTTTTGTAATCCCTAATTTGTTTGCACACTGTTTGTAGGCATTGATATATGATGGCCAAGCAATTCAAATGGAAGGCTATCGAGGACATTGAATTGCAAGACCCTAAAAACATGATTACCTTTCCCACTAAAGATCTTGTTTGGGTCGAAATTAAACAAACAAATGGAGGCGTTGATTGTGTTGCCAAAATCCCATTTGATAGAGTTTCTGACTTCATTAGAGGGGAAGAAATGAACCCTAATGCTCCATGTAGTTTCATCCGAAAAAAAATAAACAACCAAAATAAAGGGCTAGTGCTTCACTGAGATAGGAAAACGGTAAGTATTTCAAGAATGCGTTATTTAGATGTTATTAATGACAGTGCATTTATCAGTTTTTGTATGTACTAACATTTCAAATTTTTTTGTGTAGTTATGCATGTTCATATGGCCCAAAGGACAAAAGAGGAAAACAAACAACTAAACGTAGGACCTCATTTTACAAGAAGAGGGGATGTCAATGTCGTTTTATTGTTAAGGCTATGTTAAAATATCCTGAGATAGCAATATTGACGTATAATATGTATGAGCATGAAGATGGACAAGGATGGCCTTGTCATGGTCGGATTGACACTTTAGGAGAGGCTAGGTCTATGCATCAAACAAGACTTTCAAGGGACATAGTCTCCTATGTAGAAAGTTGCATTTATTTGGATGGGTCAGTTGAGTCAGTGTGTAAAATGCACATCAAGAAACGCATTATTGTTCTGGGACGGTGGTGGATGGAGTTGGACGTAATTGAGCCATTAACGGAGACGAGACAGAGTGGAGCTGAGCGGAGGAGATGGGATTTTTGCATGGAGTGTGTTGTAGCTGGAGGCCGGGCGAAATGGGATCGCTGGGAGGGGAAAAATTCCCTCATTAAATAACTCTAAGACACCCAAAAGTACAAATAGGTTGGCATCATAATTATGCTTATGCCACCAATACACCCAATCGAAACCATGAGCTTGAATTTTGAGGACACTTGTCTCTCACTTTATTATATGACCAAGATGACTGGAGACATGCAAATGATGTCCATTTGGGGTATCAATTTAATTATGGAGTTGTCTAACGAGGGGAATTTTTCTCCTCTCGGTTATCCCATTTCGCCTGGCCTCTAGCGACAGCACACTCCGTGCAAAAATTTGGTCTCCTTCGCTCAGCTCCATGGTGTCTCGTCTCCGTTAACAAATCAATTCCTTCCACCACCGGCCCGGACCCACACTCCTATAAGGCGCCACTAAGTCCATTCCATGCATTAATGCAAAGACTATCTACCCCGCAATTCAACACTGCCTCTTGATGTTCAATCCCGATAATACATTTAGTAATCGACGACCTTCTTTGTAACCTGTTCAAAGAAACACAGTCACGCTAGAGGAATGAAGGTACCGGCTCAAGCAATTATTCTGAGCAGATGCGCAAGTTACAGGTAAGGATTCTTACATTTCATCCCCTCATTTCATATTATTCTTGCATTTCACAACAAAAAATAAAACGTGAATCTTGTCATTTTTAAGCAAGAGATAGCATGTTGGGTATTATCTTGGCAGTAGCAGTGCATATGCTCCCTATCAGTCAGGGCTCACTATGCTTAAGGATGACTCTCTATGATTCATGAGGAGGTATACGCAAATCCATGGCCAGGCCCATTGGTCTTTAAAAGCTGGTGTCTTGGTACCTTGCAGAGATCTTAAAAGCTAAGAAGACACCCCTTCAATTGTTGTAGGATATTAGAGTTCTGAATTCTCAGTTAAGATGTGTCATCATACCAAGCTTGATGAAAAGCTTGAGGGAGCTGATAACTTTCGAGCCTGGAAGTATAGGATCTCCTTGGTCTTGGACGAAAATGAGTTAGACTCCTACATCCATGAGGAGGTTCCAGTTCTAGAGGGAGATGAGGCAAAGGCCTTACATAAGAAGAAGATGGTTATGGCAAAGAGGATCATTGTTGATTCTATCAAGGATCACCTTATCCCACATGTGTCCTCTCTCAAGACACCAAAAGCTATGTTTGATGCCCTAACCAAATTTTTTGAAGGGAAGAACATAAACCGGAAGATGACCTTGAGAAACCAACTGAAGAATGTGAAGATTCAGAATGTAGAAACAATCCAGTCTTACTTCACAAGAGTTTCTCAGATCAAAGAACAACTAGAAGCAATTGATGAAGAAGTGGAGATTGCAGAGATTGTGATGACTACATTGAATGGCCTTCCTAGGTCATGGGATTCTTTCATCCAAGGAATCTGTGCTAGGAAGAAGTTAGTCAAGTTCAGCAGACTATGGGAAGAGTGCTCTCAAGAAGAATCTCGGATAGCACCTCGAGAAGAGAAGATGGGAAGTGAAGACCAAGCTCTTACGATACACTCCAAGTCTCACTCCAAGTCAAGCAAAAGAAGACCTCATAATTCTAGAGGTAAGCACTCTCACAAAGATAACACTAGAAGAGATGTATCTAGGATCATATGCTATACTTATGACGAAGCAGGACACTATGCAAGGAATTGTCCTAACAAACAGAAGATAGTAAAGAAGAGCAACAAAAGAAGACATCATGCTCATGCTGCAGAGGATGATGAACCATCCAGGAAGAGATCCATATATGAAAGTGAAGATTCTTCAAGTGAGGATGAATATGTTATGATATCAGCTCTCATAGGTAACATTACTCATGGGAGTGATGATTGGCTCATAGATAGTGGGGCTTCCAAACATATGACTGGATTCAAGGAATCCTTTATGAGACTGTCAGAACATGAATCACCTCACAAGGTAAAGCTAGGAGATGACTACCAATATCCAATAAAAGGTAGTGGGGAATCTTCATATAAGTTAGACTCTGGAAAATATCTAACAATGAAAGAAGTATTCTTTGTACCAGGACTCAAGAAGAACCTTCTCTCCATATCAGCATTAGATGCAAAAGGAATGCACGTTGCATTCATAGATGGTCAAGTCATCATGTGCCCAAAAGGAAAGACTATCAATGATGCGGTAGTGATTGGAGAACAAGAAGGAGGATTGTACAAATTGAAGGGCCATCCAGAACAAGCCTTGGTCCATGTCATAGTAGAGCCAAGTGAACTTTGGCATAGAAGGCTTGCACATGTGCATTACAGAGCACTACCTATTGCAAGCAAAGTTGTCGAAGGTCTTCCAAAAATCCAAGCAAAACATGATGGGGTTTGCAAAGGATGTGCGAAAGGAAAGAATACAAAGAAGACATTTCCAAGCAATGAAAGCAAAGCAAAAGGAATCTTGGAAATCATCCACTCCGATGTATGCGGTCCTATGTCATCAAACTCTCTAAGTGGGTATGCATATTATGTTTCTTTTATTGATGACTTTCTGGGAAGACATGGGTTTACTTCATGAAGAACAAAGGCGAAGTATTCAGTAAGTTCAAAGAATTCAAAGCCTTGGCTGAGAACCATACTGAAAAGAAGATCAAGACCATTCAATCAGATAATGGCGGAGAATTCACTTCAAATGAATTCAAAGAGCTATGCAAAGAATCAGGGATTAAGAGGGAGTTGTCCACTCCTTACAATCCACAACAGAATGGGATTGCGGAACAGAAGAACATAACTATCATGGAAGCTGCAAAAGCAATGCTTCATGATCAAGACCTTCCTATGCATCTTTGGGTTGAAGCTGCCAGAACAACGGTGTATGTACAGAACCGTACTCCACATAGAGTACTCAAGAACAACACTCCTGAAGAAGTCTTCTCCAGAAAGAAACCAGAATTCAACCATCTCAGAATATTCGGTTGTCCTGTGTACATCCACATTCCAAAAGAGAAGAGGACTAAATTAAATCCTTTAGGAAAGAAGGGTATATTTGTGGGATACTCTGAAAGCTCGAAGGCTTACAGAATATATTTCCCAGGATACAAGAAGATTGACATCAGCAGGGATGTTGCATTTGATGAAGACACAGCTTACAACAAATCCAGAAAGAGACCTGCTAAAGAACCTAAAGAAGCAGAAGCAACCATAATTCATGATACAACCATGAATGAAGAAATTCGAGAAGAAGATCGAGAATTTGAAGAACCACAAAGACCTGTAGATCCACCTCTGGAGAAGAATCCTCATAAGAGGAAATCTGCTTGGGTACGAGAAATTATCCAAGGTGTGGAAAGATATGGGGCTTTAGAAGAGAATCACAGAGAAAGAAAGAGGACCAGATCCTGTTCTGGGTATGTAGCTTTACTATGTGATTTCATTGATAAAGAACCTTCCAGTTATGAAGAAGTGGCAGAACAGAAATAATGGAAGGATGTTATGATCAAAGAGTATCAATCGATCATGAAGAATGATGTTTGGGATGTTGTCCCAAGACCAGACGGGAAGTCAATTGTAACTTCCAAATGGATCTACAAGATCAAACATGTTGTGGATGGTAGCATTGAAAAATACAAGGCAAGATTTGTAGCTTGAGGTTTCTCTCAGAAAGAGGGAATAGACTATGAATAAACCTTTGCACCTGTAGCCAAATACACTTCCATCAGATCAGTACTTGCTCTGGCTGTAGTGATGAAATGGAAGATACACCAGATGGATGTCAAGACTGCTTTCTTGAATGGTGTAGTGGAAGAGGAAGTGTATGTAGAACAACCACTCGGTTTCGAGACACATGACAGAGAGTCTCATGTATGCAGATTGAAGAAATCCCTGTATGGTTTGAAACAGGCATCCAGGACATGGTACGGCAGAATTGATAGCTTTCTATCTAGTTTGGGCTTTACCAAGAGTAAAGCAGATTCCAACCTTTACTACATGGTTGAAGATGGCAACCCAGTGATGCTTCTACTATATGTAGATGATCTATTTGTGACAGGTATGGATGGGTTGATTACTGATACGAAAAGAAAGCTTGCTGCCAAGTTCGAGATGAAGGACTTGGGTATGATGCATTAATTTCTAGGTATGGAGGTGTGGCGGAGTGCGGATGGAATATTCCTTGGACAAGGGGAGTATGCAGTAGAGATCCTGAAGAGGTTTGGGATGATGAACTGCAAGACTATGGCCACACCTATGGCATCGAACCTGAAGCTCTTGAGCGATGCTTCATCAGAGTCGGTTGATGCTGCGATGTATCATCATATGATTAGGTCATTGATGTACCTGATGAACACGAGACCAGACATTTGCTTTGCTGTGAACACCTTGAGCTAGTTCTTGACAGATATGAGAAATGTTCACTTGATTGCTACAAAGCATATTCTGAGGTACCTGACTCGGTACAGTTGATTATGGGCTCAAGTATGATGTGAATCAAAAGATTAACCTGGAGGGTTATGCTGATTCATATTAGGCAGGCAGTGCCATTGATAGGAAGAGCACTTCAGGGTGTTTCTTCAGTATGGGATCAGGTGTGATCTCTTGGTTTAGCAGGAAGCAATCCTATGTGGCACTGAGTACAGCTAAAGCAGAGTATGCCGCAGCTTGTTCAGCTAGTTGTGAGGCAGTATGGATGCGGAAGTTACTGTCTGATTTATTTGATCTCCAGATGAATGCTACTTGTATACATTATGACAACCAGAGTTGCGTGAAGTTGTTAGAGAATCCAGTGTTCCATGACAAGTCGAAGCATATCGAGATTAAGCATCACTGTATCAGGGATATGGTGCAGAGAATAGCAGTGAAGCTCCAGTATGTTGCGACGGAGGAACATACAGCTGTTGTGTTTATGAAGCCATTAGCTAGAGTGAAGTTTGAGTACTTCAGGGAGAAGCTTGGTGTTCTCTAGATAGAGGTTTCCTCTAAGGGGAAGTGATGAGTCCCAAAGCCATTCTGATGAGCAGGTCAGATGTAAGGGCTGAGCCATTCTGTCATGGTGAGAGGATTCAGTTCCTTCCATGTCAGATATGAGTGCTAGCCATTATATTGAGTAGGACAGATGTAAGTGCAACTGCAACTCTTCGGGAGAGTGGAGGGACCTGGTCAGTTACCAGGTAGCTCAGTCTGGGACTGGGGGCCTTTCTGACGAGGGTGGAGGATATGGTTCCTTACAGGTCATATGTGAGTGCATGCCATTCTGTCATGGTGAGAGGATTCAGTTCCTTCCATGGCTGATGTAAGTGCGGGCCATTTCGTCATGGTGAGAGGATTCAGTTCCTTCCATGGCCGATGTAAGTGTGGCCCATTCCGTCATGGTGAGAGGATTCAGTTCCTTCCATGGCTGATGTAAGTGTGGGCCATTCTTTCATGGTGAGAGGATTCGGTTCCTTCCATGTCAGATGTAAGGGCAGGCCATTATATCATGGTGAGATGATTCAGTTCCTTCCATGACAGATGTGAGTGTGGGGCCTTTCTGATGTGATTGTAGTTTACTACATGATTATATGTGAGTGTTGGGTGTGCCTTTCTGACGAGTAGGTCAAATGTAAGTGTTGGGCATGCCTTTCTGACGAGTAGGTCAGATGTAAGTGTTGGGCATGCCTTTCTGACGAGTAGGTCAGATGTAAGTGCTGGGAAAAGACCTACCTGATGGCTAGGCCTACAACCACCATGATAGAAGGCTGGATTTGTAGAACTTCCTATGACGAGATAGCACACACATGATGATGACCAGATGAGATCCAGATCGAGCTATGATCCAGATGCAGTTATGATGACTCCAAGAGATCTAGATCGAGTGTTGATCCAGATCCAACAATGATGATCCAGATCGAGTGATGATCCAGATCCAGATCTAGATCAAGTGATGATCCAGATCGAGTCCAGTGATGAGGATCCAGATCAAGTGATGATCTAGATCCAGTGATGTTGATCCAGATCAAGAGATGATCCAGATCCAGTGATGATGTCCCATGATGATCCAGATCGAGAGATGATCCAGATTCGAAGAATGAAGATGACTTGAAGACGAATATGAATTGAAGACTTAGAAGACTCAAGATGCAGATGACAAGATGATCCATTTGATACAGAGAAGAAGACTAGTGCTGAAAATTGTGTCGAAAGAATACCTTCCTAGTTAAGAGGGAGTGTTGATGTATTTGTAACTTCGGAATGTATTCATCTATGTATATTATGTATTGTAACCTGATGTTTATTCTGGGATGTATCTATTATGTAATTGAGTCATGTTGTCATGCCCCGATGTTTCGATCGGGAGAATCAATAATGTAAACAAGTCATGTCAAGTCATAGTGGGTAACCCTCCGATTGTGTAAGTGTTAAAGTCCCCACAGTTTCGGGGCACTAAGGTTATTAGACTCTCCTAGTAGGGTTTTAGTCATGTCGGGATTAGTGTAAATAGAGAGGTGGGGTCTCTATTTAGCACACATCACTCACACACTCAAGTGTAGTGCATAGTTGAGGAAGGAGAAGACACTAGGGCTAGATAAGAAGAAGATTATTGTTGTTGGGAGTGCATCTTACTGTTTTGGGGTTTTACATATTGTGTTGATTTTATCTATGAGGAAGTTGTGGGGTTTTCTCCATTTATGGTTTCCCCAATGAAAAACACTGTGTTCATTGTCTCTTGTGTTTTATTGTTGTACTTGTTATTCTCTCAGTAAAGATCCTAACATAATGCTAGCTTAATGTTGAAAAACTAACACTGCAAGCTTTGCCTGCTCCGATATGGGCCATACACCGTCACCAAGGCTGTCGGGGATAATGCCTTCGAGCTCAGTATTCCACCATTCCTTGGTCTGCACCTAGTTTTCAATGTGGACCACCTTCAGCCCTACTTTCCACCTCTACTGGACACATCAGACGTGGCAGAACAACTCACACCAACAGAGTTAAACCCCGACTACATGGAACAAGCCACAACTGATTGGATTATGGACACACAAATCAAGGACACCTGCTAGCAAAAGATCCAGCTATATCAAGTTTTCAAAGCAGGCCAAATCCTTCACGAGGGAAGGTGGCTCACCAGGGACCAAGTTCAACAGAAGTTTCCTCATCTCATGGAGGAACTCAACGCAATGGGGACCATTGCTTCCTAAAGGGGGAGGAATGATCCAGAAGGATATTGGTGGCCACCCACCTATTCCTCTTGGACCCCCACCACTGTTTCTTTCAGTTTTCCAGTTTCCTTAATTGTAGCATAATTTACTATTTTTGGCAGTTTTCGGGTCCTAAACTTCCGGAGCCATTTTGAGGCCCTAAATGAAGTTTCTTTTGGCATCGAATGGTCGGGCAAATATGAGTCCATTCCATACTAAATTTTTTTTGTTTATGGATGTAGTCCTTAAACAGATCTTTTTAACGATGTATCATGTGTGTCAAACGGAGGTAGTATGCTAAAGTTACGACCCCGGGAAATTGATGCACCAAGTAACCCAAAGGGGCCCACATTAAGCCGTTTCACCTCCTAGGGTTAGTTTTTTGGATGTGTAGGTTTTCCATTGTTTCTCAATAATATATAGGCCTTAGAGCCTCATTGTAACACAGAGTTCAGAGGCATGTAGCCGCCACATCTCTTCTCAGAGATAAGCTACCAGCACTCTAGCTAGTTTATTTCCATTCTATATGTAAACAAGTTTCAGTTATTGATTAATGAAATGAAGTGTTATTTCCGCTGCATATTTGTTTCTATGGTTATTTGTGTATTCTGTTGCGTTCCTGCATAAATCCGGATCAGAATTCCTCCTCATATGTGATATCAATGAAAAATCCTTCTATCGCATTGGTCACATCATCATTAGAACAATTTTTCACTATATAGCCCAACTGACTGTACATCACACTTTCTCTTTCTGGATTCTTGGTGAACCGATTCAGGTTCGTTAGCCATGCCCTTCTTACATGCCAAATGCACAATATCACTTTGCACCATGTGATCCTCCTGCCATGTTTAATGTGTTAAAGTGTGACATTTTCAAAATAAACACAAGTTTCTATGTATAGTAACGATAATGAAGTTACCTTAATGTCGTTTTCTTGGCCAATGCATCATCAGCCATGGATGCATTTTACTTTTCAATCAGGACAGAGTTGGTAACACCATTGCATAAGTTGCTCCAACCAAAGTGCAATATCTTGAGTTGTATTTCGTGATGCAACGAGCCATGCAACCGGCACCCCACTTTGTTGTCCATCAAATGAAATAGGGTGTAAAAATGATACTGTCATACTCAAAGAACACATGAAGTGAAAAATTTCTTTATTAATGAAATTGAATGGTTACATATTGAATGATCATATTAAAACAATCACGGAAAAAACACATACCCCATACGTGTTTGTACTGAATGTTTAATACATGGCTATTAAGCTATTATGAGATATCTTGACCATTGTCTCCAACATCCATTTTGTCTGGATTCCAATTATGAAAGGAACATCTACACCATTGGGTTTTTTATAAAAGAAAAAATACTGCTTATGTTTTTGGTACCACAGATTGACATTCATCTCATCTTTTTTATGAAGTTGATAGTTTTCTTTGCTTAAACGACTATAGATGGTTAATACATATTTTCTGTACAAGAAGAAGTCCCTATATCGAGCTGCTGCATCCATGTTAATGTGTTTCTTGATGTGCATTTTACACACTAACTCAACTGGCACATCCAAATAAAAGCAACTTTCTACCTAGGATACTATGTCCCTTTAAAGTCTTGGTTGATGCATAGACCTAGCCTCTCTTAAAGTGTCAAGCCAGCCATGACAAGGTCATCCTTATCCATCCTCATGCTCATACATATTATACGTCAATATTTCTATCTTGGGATTATTTGCCATAACCTTAACAATAAAACAACATGGACATCCCCTCTTATTGGGAAATGAGGTCCTACGTTTAGTGGCTTGTTTTTCTCTTTTTTCCTCCCAGCCATATGAACATGCATAAATACAAAAAAAAAATTAAAATGTCAGTACATACAAAAAATGATAAATGAACTGTCATTAATAACATCTAAATAATGTATTCTTGAAATACTTACATTATGTATCTCAATGAAGCACTAACCCTTTCTTTTGGTTGTTTTTTTTTGGATGAAACTACATGGAGCATTAGGGTTCATTTCTTCCCCTCTAATGAAGTTGGAAATTCTATCGGACGAGATTTTAGCAACACGATCAATGCCTCCATTTGTTCGTTTAATTTCAGCCCAAGCAAGATCTTTAGTGGAAAAAGGTGATCATGTTTTTAGGGTCTTGTAATTCAATGTCCTCGATAGCCTGCCATTTGACTTGCTTGGACATCATATATCAATGCCTACAAACAGTGTGAAAACAAATTAGGGATTACAAAAAAACTTGTTTTCTTTACAAATAATGTTACAGTGTTGCAATTTTAATTCATTATTTTACATACACATATGGATTGTTACATGCAAATTTACACGTAATTCTCTTTCTGTATGAGTTTTATTCTAGACTTTGCTGAACAAATTAAAACAACTCTGCCTTTGTAAAATAGATCTTGAAAAAGATTGAAAAAAACTACATATGTCCCTTCTTGGACTTATCATGAATAAAGAGCTTTAAAAGATTCAATAGCATGGCGAAGCACCTTTTCAAATTGGACCTTAAAAATCTTGCACCTTATTCGCTTCTAAAGTTATATCAGACATATACACTGCAACTAGCAGGTGGAGGGACATTGATAAGTCGAGGAACAATGGTGTGTGATCAAGGGATAAGGTCAAATGAGTTAGCTTTGATAATTTTACACAACATTAGGTGTGTGATCAAGGGATAGGGTCAAATGAGTTATCATTTCCTCTTCACGACATGACCATCGATAAATCACCCAGTCAATTTGATTATCCATGCAAAATTTAAAAGTCTTACTAGTACATTGTGAGGTCATGTTTCATGTATAAATAAATTGTTCAAACACACATAGTTGGAAACCAAAACAATGAGGGGTTGATCATGTTCATTATGAAACCTAGAGACCCAACACTAATCACAAGATAATAAATAATAACTTTCATTAATGTATCTTACAAAATTTTAGCCAAAGCACTTGCCTTGTGGTTGATGTATGTCGTATTGAAAATCATCATACTAGACCAAATGGGGTTTATTAGAAGAAGAAACATTTTGGATATTGCTATTATTGTTTGAGAAGCCATGGAATGGGCCAAAAACAATCCCTAGGGGGTTTCTTTGTTAATATATAATTTGAAAAATATTACATTAGAGTGGAATAGTCATTCATCCTCACCATAATAAGGGTGCTTTGATTTGTCCCTTTTTGTTAAGGCAATAAAAAAATTATTAGCAAAGGCCACAACATCTCTTTATATAAATTAAGAGAAGTTTGAAGAGATAAGACTCTTCCAATCAATTTTATAAGGATTTCCGCTTGGTCAAATCCTCTATGTAATGGATGATTTTTTCCTATCCATTATTGGATATAAACCATGGACAACACAATGGAATTACCACTTTTTCACTCCTCATATTAGGGGGATTTTGAGGTCTAAAATGGGTCTCATAAGAGATATAATAAAATATTATGAGTTAGGCATTTTGTGGGGAAGGTATATTTACAACTCATCTCTTACACTATAACCAATGCAAGTATGGTTAAGTTGAATTAAAAATATGTCTAAAATAAACCCAATAAAAAAATCATATTTGATATGAGTAAAAGTAAAGTATTTTTGAGTACATAAATTACTTTTAAATATAATATGATGAATGTACTCATAAAATAAAATATATTAATTTTGAAATTTGAAATATAAGTTACTTCNGTTAAAAAAAAATATAAAAAAAATTAAAAATATAAATATAAAACTATAAATTAAAAAAAAACATTTTTTAAATTTATTTTTCATCTTTTTAATACACCTTCAAATCACGTGTAAACTCATTTTTAATACTTTCTTGTGATATATATTATGTGTATTATATATCATTTTTAATGCAATACTTAATAACATCATTAAATAAATTAAAAAAAATGTTAATATTGAGATGAAGGAATAGTACATAAATTTCTACCAAAAAAAAGTTGACTTAATATTAAACAAATGAGATTATATATAATATAAATTATTATTATATGCAATAAAAATTATAATAATGTAATATCTTATTATGATATAATAGTTCATTCAAATTGCTACATTAAAGTTTTATGCATGTATTTGGTTTTGTAATTTGAATGTACATGTCTAATTTATGTTGGTATAGATATAGATGTTTCAAAAATTAAAAAGTGATAGGGAACCTTTAATAATATATATATAAAATTTATTATAATATAATATTTTATTTTTATAAAATAAATAAATATAATTTTTTATATTTAAATAATAATTATAATAGATTATTATATATAGAAAATATTTAAAAGAATCATCAAATTGTTTTTATTATAAGATGTTAAGTGGTTTTGATTTTAAATAAAGATTTGACATAATATTTAAATATTAAAAAATAATTACATAATTTTAACTAATTTATTTTATATTAAAATATAAAAAAGTAATTACATTTAAATAAAACATTTAGGTTTTGGTATTTGTAATTTATTTTATATTGAAATATAAAGAGTACTTTTCTTTCTAAGTACTTTAAGAGTACTTTATTACATTTATATTATATTCAAAAATAATCTATGAGTAGTATTTTCATAATGACTACTTTATTTACAACATTGATATAGTTAACTATGGGTTTTGACTCACCATTTACAATTTGACAAATACGCATCCTTAACTCAACCAATGCCACCTCAACTATTATAGATGATGTCATCCTCTAGAATGCTATTAATTTTTTTAAAATAAATTTTGATAGTACATTTTTTTGTTTTGAGGCCTATTTTTTACCTCAAAATTCCCCTAATGAGGGCGACACAACAAATGCACAAAACTCATTGTTATTAATTAAGTGAATGTTGTCTCTGATTAGATACTAGTCCAAGAATGGGCTTGGTTATAGGCTAGACACTTGTTTAAATTCCTTGGGATTCCCTTTAACTTTGAATTCTCCCCACAAGGGTTGTGAGACATAATATGTTTAAGAGTATTGAAAAAAATCAATAAATGGATTTTGAAAAATCAATCTCTTGAATTCAAATCTATATTATTCAATGTTATTAATGTGTACTACTCATTTTGTTGTGTACTTTCTCTTCATGTCTATGCCAAGTTAGATAAGCTTCTCATAAAAAAATTGTAGGCTAAATCTAGAGGAAAAAATATATTTCATAGAGTTATTTGGATTGATTCCATGCTTTCTTCCTTACTTTTAGTTTATCTTGGTTGATTTAACTATAATCATATCATTGTTCATACTTTTTCTTTGAGTAGACTTAGTGTTATTGTGCCTCAAATTCTATTGGGTGTAACCATGTTTTGACCAAGTGTATCTCTTTAAGGGTGATATGTTTTCCTCTTAGATGATTCATTGTTAGTGATCTATGTACTTGCCCGATTTAGTTCCATCAATTTTTGGATATTCTTAGGTTCCTTTCCATACATCACATCCATAAAAGAGTATTAGATGTAAGGACATTTGAAAAAAGAGCATAACATTTACCAATGCTAAACCTTTGTTTCCCTACATCTATTTTGAAGCAGGTATAATGTTTTTCATTCTCTTTGCAATAATTTTATATTGCATATATCCACCCTTTACTTCTCATGGATATCTAGCTTCAAATATTTAAAATTTTGGGTTAGAGTCTAATGGGTCACTTCTAATGTTGGTTTTCTAGTTCTTTTAATTTAAGGAAATGCTACTATCTTAGTTTTTGTTAACTTTTCTAATAGTTTTTCCCTCATAATGATGGTAAAGGAAATTTTGAAATTAACAAAACAATACCATAGTTTTTATTTTTTAATAAAAAAAAATTTAATGTTTTATTATGTGATAATTGATTTGATAATAGTTTTTCCCCATGAGGAAATTTTGAAATTAAAAAACAATACCATAATTTTTATCTTTTTATGTTTTACTATGTGATAATTGATCGTGGAGTGCTTTGGTGGGAAAGTGGCTCGAATTTTGATTTTTTTTCTTTACTTTGTATTTATATGTAAAACATACATTCTAGCAAGGTTAAGGAACCCTCGCAGATGTATCCCAAAGCACCCAACTATCTCACATTGCAGATCGGAGGAATCACATTTTGACGTTTGAAATTTTTTTGACGTATGATGGAGAAGGTGTTCAAGGCTCTGTTTAATCCCTTGCATACAGATTTGTATGTTGGGTTTGGTTTTTTTCTATCTTGACTTATGTGCAACTACTTGGCTACTGAAACAACTGGACTGAAACAACTGAACACAATCCTTGGGATGAAATATGTTTTGGAAACTGCCCTCTTGGATTTCATAACTATGTAGCATAAATGCCACGCCATATTGAGTGATCCCTTCGAGATAAACCTATATTCTCAAATTAGATATATAAGTAATGAGTTGCAGTGATAATGTAGAACAAAATTATGTTGAATGAGTTGCAGTGATAACGTAGAACAAAATTATGTTTAATGAGTTGCAGTGATAACGTTGACATAGTAAGATAGTGTTTGCTCACCAGGAATTGGTGTATTCATTGCTGCGAATTTCATCGTTCTCTTGGCGTGTGTTTACAAACTAAAAATCTCCATCATTTCATCTCCAAACGAGAGGATTCTCCTTAGCTCCATTTCAATGGAAAACTAAACGCTACAAGTATGCAAATGAGGGATTTCAGCATCAAGAGAGAGCCCATGACGCTTCCACCACTATCACGTAGTCCAGACATCTCCTAAAACAATAGATTTTAGATATTTTGTTGTAAATTTCACCTTGTGTTCTCTAGAGGGGGGATTTCACCATCAACAGAGAGACCATAAAGTTTCCACCACTATCACGTGAATGCTTGAAGGATGCAACCTCAATCAAGAGTACACTCTCACGCAGTCGCAGGAACAATGGCATGCATCCTTCAAGCATTCACGTAGCCTTCAACCAGTTTGCTACAAGGTCAAGAGAGGAACCACCAAGGCAAGAACATGGTCGTGGCGAGATAAGAGAGCATTCACCAGAAATCACTCCACGCAAAGCTCACTCCGGGAAGGCTTGAAAACACTGGCATACACCAGTCTCCAAAACAAAATGCACTAAAAGAGGAATGTCTCCCACCCTTCCCCCACACGCCTTTTAGTCTATGATCTACAAAAGTTTGAGGGTTATTAACAGGCCCGCCATTGAAAGCATACAGGTGCAGCCCGGTCTGGACTGGCTAGTATTCTCGAGGCCGAACGATAATGAGAGATAGGCTTTCAACTAGGATCACATTATTCAGAACTCTAATATCCTACAACATTTTAAGGGGTGTCTTCTTAGCTTTTAAGATCTCCGCAAGGTACCAAGACACCAGCTTTTAAAGACCAATGGGCCCGACCATGGATTTACACATACCTCCTCATAAATCATAGTGATTCAGCCTTAAGCATAGTGATCCCTGCTGACTGATAGGGATCATATGCACTTCTACTGCCAAGGATCATACCCAACACGCTATCTCTTGCTTAAAAATGATAAGATTCACGTTCTATTTTTGGTTGTGAAATGTAAGAATAATATGAAATGAGGGGATGAAATGTAAAAATCCTTGCTTGTAACCTGCGGGTCTGCTCAGAAGAATTGTTGGATCCGGTACCTGCACTCCTCCAGTGTGACTATGTTTCTTTGAACAGGTTACAAAGAAAGTTGTGGATTGCTAAATGTATTCTCGGGATTTAACATCAGGAAGTAGTGTTGAATCACAGGGTAGATAGTCCATGCATTAACATCAGGAAGTAGTGTTGAATCACAGGGTAGATAGTCCATGCATTAATGCATGGACTAGACTTAGAGGTGCCTTGCAGGAGTGTGAATCCAGGACGATGGTGGATGAAGGTGGACGACATTGATTCATTAACGGAGACGAGGTGGAGTGGAGATGAGCGGAGGAGACAGACTTTTTGTAGAGAGTGTGTTGTCACCAGAGGCCGGGTGAAATGGGATCGTCGAGAGGGGAAAAAGTCCCCTCGTTAGAAAACTCTTATTTGTACCACTTCTAACTCCACGTGATATTTCCTTGATGATGAAGAATTCCTCATACGGCTGATTCTATGAAGTGCGGGTGGATAGTTTTAGATGAGTGACTTAAAATGCGGTGGTAAATTATTTCTAAAACACGAGCTCTTTTGTCCTAATAAGATTTTGTAGTGCCTTCAAATTGTGAGAAATGAGCTTTCGCTACAAAATCAAATTTAATTCTATGGTGCCTTTGCATTTAAAACTTTACAGTTACACTGTAGAATTTGAAACTCTTGCAAGGCACGATGAACAGATCTTCTTTTGGTGGAATCACATTGCATATGATCAAGTATTTCCAATAGACTATGAAATATTTAGCATTCATGCAATCAATAATCTTATTAAAGAAAGAAAAACTAAAGCAAGCAATATCAAATGAAAAAATAAATTAGGCAGTGATTCAAAACAAGATTGAGGGTAAGGATGGAAAAGGGTTGGCACGTGTAAGGATTTAAGAAGACTACCAAAAGATTTTAGATAAGGAATATGGAAATTTTAGGTAGGAAATGTGAGTGCTAACACTAGTTCCATCACTTCCCTATGAGGTGATAAGTATCTATAGACGTGTTCCTTTACTGAGAATTATTGAACCTTGAAACAAATTATACCCACTACACAGTGAAGATTGAAAATCGAAAACTGCTCTAACTGAAAACTTATTGAACACTATGCACAACCTGACTGAAATATTAAAAATTGAACCATTTCTCTACCTCCATTGGGTTGTGGAATATTTATTCATTTATCCTACTGCATATCAACTTTAAACTGAATATTTAAAAGGCGGAGGCTAAAAATACTCAATAAACAAAAAAGCGCTTGAGACACTGCCCATTTATTGAACCTCAAAGAAGATTTTCATCATCCAAATTCTACAAGATTAAAGTGTTATTATCCAAGGCTGCTGCTACTATGAAAGTACCTAACAAGCATGATTAGACTTAGCATGTTTTGATTTCTCATCCCTCCATGCATACCACCTGAGCACTAGGACCCATGGATGAAAGTTGTATTCTTTATATTTCTTATCAAATAAATCCTTAAATTTACTTCAAAAAGCTTGAGTATTTTCAACCAACATGTCCCTATTCTTCTTAACTTCAATCAATTAATATATTCTTCGCTACATGTCATTTTGTTCTTAAACCTCCTCTTGAAAAGAGTTCAAAATAGGCAGGCCAAGTTGGGTAGGGAACATATCATCACTCCCATACACCAACTGAAATGGAGAAGTGCCAATATATGTCTTGGTGTTGATTCTTTCATCCCATAAAGCATATTTTAACATTGAATCCCATCCCCTTTTGTTTTATGCCAACAATTTCTTAATAATATTGACCTGACTTTTATTAGAGGACCCTTCCAATCCATTACCCTAAGGGTAATATGGATTAGAGTGTGCCAAAATAATATTATGTCTATCATAGAATTCAATCATTGGGACATGTTTTAAGGCATATGAATTGTCAGTGACTAATTTACTAGGACAACCAAATCTAGAAAATATATTTTTCTCTAGGAAATTCATGATTACCTTATTTGTTTCTTTCTTTGTTGGGATGACTTCAATACATTTTGTAAAATAATGTGTAGTTGTGAGAATCCACCTATTTTTTCCACTAGAATGTGGATGTATCTCCCGAATGAAATCTAGGCCCTATTGCTAAAAAGGACCATTTACCACAATTGGTTTTGAAGCCGATAAAGAATGCAACTTCTATTTTCCTACAAATATTCAATACTTCTCACATGCTCTGACCTTTGAAAAAACCATCATAAAAAGAGTAGGCCAATAATAACTATCTCTCATGAACTTATATGTTGTATATTTCCAATATTGGTGACCCCCACACGATCCTCTATGCATATCTTCCATGATAAAATTTTACTCACCCTCATCTACACAATTTAACAAGGCATCACTTGGATCTTTCCAAAACAGATTTTGATCAATAATGAAAATTTTAATGGCCTTCAACTTTAATGATCTACACTTAGATTTATCAAAATCTAGTGGACACCTCAAGTTCTGCAAAAAGTAATTTGTCTTTATACCATGGTGAGTAAATAAACTTGTCTAATACTTGGATATTTAAATTTGGTTGATATAGTTCTTCTATAGTTTATTCATTACAAACATGATTTATTCCAATAGCTTTACAGTTTGATTCAACAGGTATTTTATCTAATCCTTTTCCTTTAATTAATTTGGTGGGGTTAATATCAACATCATATTCAAGGGTTTTTTCTATCCACTTACCTCTTTTCCCATCATTATCGGGTTGCACCAAAATATATTTTAATGTACTTCTAGGAACATATGCAATGATCTTTCAATGCAAAACATAGAACGTGAATGATTTTAAGGTTTTGACTAAAGCATAAGCATGTTTCTCCATTATGTTGTACTTCATTTCTGCACCCTTGAGATCTCTGCTGGAGAATGATACAAGTTTCCCATACCCCTCAGAATTCCTTTGCAGCAAAACAACAACTAAGGTCTCAACATAAGAAAATGTTGAATATTAAGAATTCCTTTGAATAATGAGGATTGACAAGAACAAGTGCCTCAACTAAAGCTTGTTTAATTATTTGAAAATATTGTTTAGCCTCATTGGTCCACTTGATTTGAGCATCCTTTTTTAACATATGTATAATGTGTTTAACAATCTCAACAAAAATTAGGTATGAACCTCCTCAGGAAATTGATCTTCCCAAGAAAATATTAAATGGACTTTTTGTTTATGGGAATCTCAATTTTTTAAATTGCATCCACTCTTTCCAAATCAATCCTTATTCTGACACAATATTCGCGAGAAGTCTACCTTCTTGAATGGAAAATAGTGATTTCTTTGGATTCAAATATAATCCATACCTTCTACATTTTTGAAATGGTTGCTTGAGATGCAGGAGATTTTGTTCATCTATTGGGAAAAGATAATGATATCATGTAAATGTATCACTATGAAGTTATCACTTTCTCCAACTAATGTTATGTCCATAACTCTTTGGAATGTAGAATTCATCAAACTAAAAGGAATTTTTTTCATAGATAAAGGTACCCCATGGTGTAGTGAAAGCAATGTTTTCTCTATATTCCTTAGCAAATACATTCTAGTTATAGCTAGAGAACCCATTTATCATTGAGATCCTCTATGCACCTACAACTCTCTACAGAATATGGTCCATCTTTGGTAGAGGGTAATTATATTTTAAAGAACACCAATTTAAGTTTCTAAAATCCACACACAATCTAATTTCACCATTTTTTATGACTAATTTAAATTGGAAACCCAATTAGAATACCTGAGAGGGACTATTAAATTTACATCATGAAGCTTTTCCAACTATTTCTCTATGATATCCACCACTCAATTTCTGTCTAAAATATTTAGCTTTTTTATTCATATTGTTGGGTATATGGTATATCCTTTGCATGTGCATTTAGAGGGGAGGTGCAACTATCAACGTTTCCTATGATGATCCATGTCAGTACCTTCACAGAAACACATGCCAGAGGCTGTTTCTAACGACCATTTTCGATGCAAGCACAACGAATTTGAAATTTTGGTCTATTTTCTGCTATTTTCGGAATTTTTCTAAACATATGTAATTTAATCCTGGTTAAGGGATTGGGGTCTATTTTTTAATCTGGTTAACGTATTAGGGTATTGGAGACTACAAAATACCTATATTATATTGTGAGGGATTCCTAATAATTATGAGAAAATAGGAGGTGTAGCTCCAAGGTTTTATGGTTTTCTCGGTTAAGGGTTTTCACGGTAAATCTCTGTGTTTATGTGTGAATGATGTGGTGTAATCTTTGTTTGCTTAGAGAATATGCATGCTTTGCTTCTCTGCACAGGTTTACCACTTACATGTGGTATTAGAGCTCGCTTATTGGCATCAGGGGAATTTTTTTGTTGTTAAGGGTTCAACGTGGTTGATAGATCTCAGGTTTGTGATAAACTTGGTTTTAGTGGGATATTTGTAGTGTTGATTTGTGCATTGAAAGAGAATGGCAAGTAGTTCAAGAATTGAGATCAAGAAATTTAACGACCAGAATTGTTAGCTATGGAAGCTCGAAATGGAGGATCTTCTAGTAGATCGAGAACAATGGATTGCTGTGGATCTGGGTACTAAACCCACTCCAGCGTCACAAGATGATTGGGATAAATTACAAAGAAAGGAAAGGAGTACAATAAATTTTTCTTATCAGACTCTGTGTTTTTGAACGTATCTGGTGAAGATAGTGCTGTAAATATTTGGGGGAAACTAGGGAGTTTGTATCAATCAAAATCCCTTGTGAACAAGTTGTTTCTACAAAAGAAAAGTTTTCACCTTAGAATAGATGAAAATGACACTGTAACAGATCATCAGAATGTCTACAATATTCTAGTAAGTCAAATAACCTTTGTTGGTATTAAAATGGATGAATAACGTAAATGTATTACATTCATCAGGGGAATTTTGAGGTCTAAAATGGGTCTCATAAGAGATATAATAAAATATTATGAGCTAGACATTTTATGGGGAATGTATGTTTACAACTTATCTCTTACACTATAACCAATGCAACTATGGTTAAGTTAAATTGAAAAGATGTCTAAAATAAACCAATAAAAAAAAATCTTTGATATGACTAAAAATAAAGTACTTTTGAGTACATAAATTACTTTTAAATATAATATGATTGATATGACTAAAAGTAAAATACTTTTGAGTACATAAATTACTTTTGAATATAATATGATAAATGTACTTATAAAGTAATGTACTCATAAAATAAAATATATTAATTTTAAAAATTTGAAACATAAGTTATTTCTTCAATATTCAAAATATGTTTATAAACCATGTATATATAATTTTGAATTTTAAAGATAAAGTTAAATTTAAATGAATAAATTGTCATTTCTTATATATATATAGGAGTGAGCTATCGACCCGACCATTTGCACCCGGGCCCACCCGGTGCCGTCCACGGTCGAGCTCACTCCGTTAACCTCCGTCGGGTTACTCTCCCACGGGCGTTGCCCTTTCTCCGGCGAACTTCGCCCATCCATTCTGCCATCGCCGTCGTCCGTGTCAGAGAATCGCGATCGAATCCATGCATTAACTGCATGGCCAGCTACTCCCCTTTCCACTTCTGTGTTTGAACTTATCTCCCCTGCGTTTGAACTTCTCTCCCGCGCAGTCCGCCTCCTCTCCCCTGCGTCCGCCTTGACTGCAGTCTTCATTCACAAAACGCAAGTTGTTGGTGATTGAAGCGGATTCCTCGATTGATCTGTTAGGACCGGAGGTAAGGAATATGGCCGGGTTTTTTCTTTATGAATTTAACATTCTCCAATTTGTCAGCATGGGTGAGGAGCATTGGTAAACGTCATTGGCTTAAAGATAAAACAATCCATTTGCAAATACTGCCATCATTGGCTTTTCGAACCAGAGGGCTTTGGATCTAAGCAACAACAAAGAAACAATGATCACAAATTGCACATCACCAGAAACCGAATTCCATCCACGAATTTCTGCAGTGTCTTACGTCCAGGCCATCGGCTTGAAATCCCATGGAATGATATTCTTCAAGACTGAGGTCTCCAATGCGCCTTGCATTATGTAATCCCTGAAACAGACTGACCATCACCAAAGTTAGAACGGCTTGGGGGCAAAGAAAGTCTGTTGAATCCCAGTTGTCCAATGCGCCTCGCATTATGCAATCCCTGAAACACGGATAATAAGAAAAGATAAGTTAGAACGGTCTAGTTGCAAAAAATAAGATAGTTGGTCGAGTCCCATAAGGTCCCTAAACCTGCAAGATGATTAAACCTACATAAGAATGGAACCCTTCAACACTCTGATCCCTAGGTTTAGGTTATATTCCTTTTGGGTTAGTTAAAGACTTTTAAACAAAATACAATTTGAATGGCACAGGAAACAAAAATATAGAAGGCAATTTACTTTGTCATCTATTATAATATAGTCGTCATGGAAGATGACAGCATGGCCATCTTTAGTGACCTGAAACAAATTTAAAGCAACCATAGAATTTCTGTTAAAGACAAAAACAAGCTTAAACATTTTATAAACAAAGCAAATGTCCAAGTTCTGAGAAGGCAACAAGCCTAAACACCATACCCTATGCCAGAAAATGACAAGCTTGGTCTACCTGGACATAGAATTCAACAAAATCTACGCCATTCTCTGCAGCCAGGGCCAAATATTTGATGGTATTTTCCACAATAGAAGGTCTGGCATTAGAAGCGTCTCCAGCACTAAAGACTCTGTTCTTACCAGAACCGCTATGGCCTAGAACAATCAGCGATTGTTGCCCGCCTTCTATTTTATTGTCTGGTATTGGGCAATATACAAACTTCACAAAGAGTGCAAACACACATACAACTGAAATCCTATCTTAATATTTGTAATTCTAAAGCAACTTGTAAAGCCATCCAACCTTGGAGCTGTCTTGTTATATAGACTAGATGGCTTGACATACCTCCTTTTTTGTGATCCTTTTGGTGAGGAAACCATTATATTCAACGCTTACTAAGTGAGGAATGTGGTCGATTACTTTATTCATCTCCTCCTTTCTTGTATCAGATGGATTTGTGTAGAGGTCGCGAAAATGTCTAACCACCTCCTCCTTGATCTTGTCCACATCTTTGAAAGTTTCCCCTGTGTCCGAATTTATTTAAGAGACCGAGTTTCTGCATTTGTGAGCTTGTGCTTGTTTGTGGAAGTAAGTCTTACCTCTGATGATTATTTGGGGGATCTGGATGGCTCGCAATAGGGCTATTTTTGAGGACATTTCCAGTATCCCTGCTATCTTAGGAGCACAGTCTGTGGGATATTTTAAATCTTTTCCGGAACATATCAGGGTGGCCAGAGTACGAAGGAGATTAGTAGTGGATCTCGATAGATCGTCCCCGTGGGCATACTTCAATGGGGCAGCACAAAATAATGCATGCGGAGGAGGCGCAGTGCTGTTTCTATCTAAATCACATTTCTTTGTTTTATCTATGGGACTCGGGGAGGGCACTAACAATTATTCTGAACTGATGAGCCTCAAGCTTTTGCTGATTTTTTCCTTAGAAAAGGGATGCAACAATCTGAATTTTATGGGCGATTCACTGAATGTTATAAATTGGATCAACGAAACACAAGAATGCAGGCAGTTGAGATTAGCACATATCCTATATGCTATCAGACTTCTTCTCCAACGTTTTGACTCTTTTTCTTGCCGGCATGTATACAGGGAAAATAACAAAGAAGCGGACAAAGCTTCCAAGGAAGGGCTCCGGCTGGCAGCGGGTACTTAGACTGTGAAAGAATTTACCGAAGGCAGCACACAGGATTTCTATCACAGGCCATTTGTAGATAGTCTCTGATTAGGTTTTATGCAATTTCTATTACCAGGAACAACGGATATAGTTGGTAGATTTTAAACTCTATTAAGTCTAACTGGCAGCAGGATTTTGTATCTTTTTGGATTATAAGGACAGATTGTTATTCAACGAATGGGCATATGCTCCAGTTTGACATTGACTGGACCGTTATGACAGTTTGAGCATTCGCTGTATAGCAGGCCGAGCTCTGAAAATTGATATAATATATCACGTTCATGATTACGAGAGGCACTTCATATGAGGATACTCGTATATAACTACAGCCATACAGTTCAGAAGGTGCTGGCACAACGTAATCCTGTTATTATGTTGTTTTTTTTATGGTTTTTTTTTTTGTAAAACAGACTTCCAGCTCTGTTATTAATTGACAGGGATTATGATTACTTTTTTGGAACAGCATCAGTGTATGCTATCTTTGTAAATATTAAAGTAGACCTTACAGGCTCATCAACAGAACCAGCTTGATGGTTGAATTGATTCACGCTTCAGTGAATATTCAGAATGTAATTTTGATCTCGAAAGATGAATAAAATTACGCTTTTTTTCTTTGGAAAAAAAAAGTCGTGTTTCTGTCTCTTTCCTGTAGCCACGTGCTTCTTGATTTGAAACACTAGTATTCTTATTCTTGCTTGTTGGCTTGATGGAGATGAGCCTAGAGTGTGTTTTTTATAATAATCACAGAGAAACTTAGAAGAGTTCCATACTCGGTTAGAGGCAAATATCCCAAGAAAGCTCCCCCTTGAAGCTCCCCTTGCACTTGCAACGACTCCAGGGTTCATACTTAACAGAAGCAAATCAGACTGGGGAGCAGATTTGGAAGCAAGTAATTCGATGTGGATTTAAAATATTTTTGAGTTCCAGAAGACTATGTAGATAAGATGTAAATGTATATCTTTGGCTATTAGAAAAGATTGTTGTGTTCTCATTTGAGACACAAATCAGTTTGTCCAAGCGTCCAACCTTTCAATGTACTATGTTCATGGTTGGAAACTACGATGCACATTAAAGGTCCAAGGTTGGAAACTACCAAAACCAAATACTAATGTGTCAATCCAAAATTTAAAATTAATGTATTTTAATTTGTATTTGGAATTAAGCACAATCATGTGCACATTTTGTATAGTTGGAAAATTTGAAGTTGTAACTAATTGCAAGTAGGGATTTAAGACATTGGGAGAGGTAACGTGCACCCTCATTTAAAAGTATCATTTCTATTTAAGGGAGCCATTGTCCATCACCCAGAGTAGAGAATAAAACACTGTTCTTTGAGCAAGTTCATTTTGCCACTTCAAGTCCTAAGAGTTCCATTGTTGGTTCTTCTCATAACCTTGCTCCACATCTAATCCCATATCAATGTTAAGAGGAAAAGAGAAAATATTTCTTGTAGCAGAAATGACAATAACAAACTTATGAAAATCAACTTTGATAAGATCAATTATATCTTCTTCCAAGACTTGTGGTCCTCTTAGAATTTTTAAAAAGACAGTGCTAACTGAAAAAATTCGCTGAAGGAAAGTAGCCTCTTTAGACTTCTAACTAGGAAGACACTGGACAATTAAAAGTGACTTTAGAACAAAAACCAACAAATCAATATATAGAAGCAAAAATCAATGCAATCGCCATAGACAAAACCTCAAGACATGCTGGTTTTCCATTAGACTTTTGTAAGTTAATCATGGATAAATGTTTCTCATTGCTGAAGGATATGATTTGTGAGGTACAAACTTACAGGGAAAGTGCATCCGGCAATGAGACTTACTTTTTACAGCCTTGATACCAAAAGGAAATGCCCCCAATAGAATAGGAAACAATTGTAACATGAGCTACAAAATAGTTGTGAAAGTGTTTGCTATCCACTATCACTTTCCAGACAAAGTGTTGCAAAAAGAATCAAACAACCTTTGTACAAGAGAGCAAAATATTTGATAGTACAATGGTGTAGTTGACTGGCTTCACTCCAACCACCAGGAACACCGAAACAACAATGTTTCTCAAAATTTATATGGAAAAAATCTCAAGATAGATTGGAATAGGCCGATGTCCTTTATCCACCTATCTTTTTTTTCAATGTAGGTAACACTTTCTATGACCTGATTCCTTGGATAAAAGATCTGAATTTTCTAAATTCGGTTTAAGAAAAGCCCGAAATTACAGACCACAGTTACACACCAGTTATGCTGGGAGACACCGCAAGGGACGAAATACAAACTTGGTTTCAAGCTCTCCAAATCTATTTTACAGCTTCAAGAGGTAAGGTTAAATTTGAAAAGTATGGAGTTCTGTTCTCAATCCCTTGCTTTTCCTCTTCAAAGTGAGAAAAAAAATCCTCTAAAACCAAAAATCTCTTTACTTGGCTGATATGTTTTCTGGAATATTGCTGATATGTTCAATTTTAAAATATCGCAATTTTTATGGCGATATTATTGCCAGCATAGAAAAATCACAATATATTGTGACACCAGCAATATTTTTGCAATGTTTGGATATAGGTGCAAAGAGTTCAGTTTATAAATGAAGGTACTGCTTTTCTGCAAATATATGTATTTTGAATCTAATGGATAGAAGAGCAGAATGACCCAATAGATATATGTGCAGAGAGTTCAGTTTATAAACGAAGGTACTACTTTGGTGCAAATATATGTATTTTGGGAACGATTTTTTTCCTTGTTTGGATTTATTATTAACTAGCACATATTCATCTTTAAGTAGATATTTGTTTTATAAAATCTATCGAATGTGGAAAATTAGCACGGATTCATTTTAAAAGATCTATAAATGTAGAAATGGATTGAAATTAAGATCTATCAAACTTGAAAAGGGATCGTATCAAGTATGAAAAAAATTACATCTTTCCAAGTGCGAACTTTATTTTTGAAGTACACAAAAAAAATTACACAACCTCTATTGGGTTATAGAATGCTCATTCTGTGCAATAATGAATATTGGTATCTTGTATTGCCTGAGCATCTTTATACATTCTTGGGTTATAGAATGCTCATTCTGTGCAGTAATGAATATTGGTATCTTGTATTGTCTAAGTATCTCTATACATTCTTCCTATCTTTTGGATAGTATGCAGGTTCTTTTGGTATGTCATAAGCCATCTTGATTATATCTTGCATTGCCTGAAAAAATAGCTAAACTAATCAATGAGGTAGAGATCCCAACCTTTTCCATCCTGATCCAGCTACATATTTTTAAACTACATATAGAACTGCAAAACAAATACCAATGCACAACATGTGATCCATTCATTATGATAAAAAATTGTATATCCATTCATTATGGTAAAAAATTACAATCTTCAGTGCCAAATGGCAAAACAGTTATGTCTGTCTCAGTGTTGGAACTATACAACGGACATTGTAAAAGCATGGGTTTTAATGAAACACCCATGACATTACAAACACCACAAGCATCATTAAAAAAAACATTTATAGAATGGACATCTATATTGATTCCTGACAAGAAGTTTTGGTGGAGATGACATTGATAACAACTCAACGCTGGCACCTACACCTAGTTCTGAAACTGCTCCAAACACGAGATCACTAGACATCTTTTGAATCTTGGCATGGTATTTTATGTTGAAGGACTGAAATTGAGCGGCGACGATTTTGGCTTTTTTGTGAAGAGGATTGAGATTGTCCTTTCGAACTTGATAGCTGCCTTCCATCTTCTTACATATCAATTCTGAATTTGTGTAAACTGAAATATCATTGGCGCCCTATGTTTTTGCCTCTTTTAAGCCTTCAACAAGAGCAATATAATTCGCCTCCTTATTTGTGGTTGTACCACAAACATCTTTCTTTCTTTCAATAGCGTGATTCAATGCATGATTGTAAATAACGTATCTAATTGTTGCTCGACCAGGGTTGGGGAAACAAGACACTTCTATACATAATGTCCACTTATGCTCCATTTTCTTCTTCACTGTTTATGGTTCGAAAGTCCTAAAATCGAAAACAAAAAACAGTAATTAGAAAAGCATACATTAAAAACAAAGCTCATGCCAAATGATTGCATAAGATAAGCATGAGCAAAAGCACAAAACACAAAGATAAGCATGAGCAAAGCTCTAGTATAAGATAAACATGAGCAAAAGACAAAACAAGCCTATAAATTTTGGAGTAGACCAATTTGGTGACATTTGTCCAGCAGAAAGGAAGAAGGGCTCTTAATTAAATTGGTTTTATTTTGACATTAGTGTTTGGGCTCTTGTTGCATGCAAGATTCTTGTATGTCTTCAAGACAATGTTGGGTGAGGATGGGGATTTGGAATTCTTACAGCATTTATGGGATTAGTCATAGGAAATTTCTTTTCTGGGACACCACTTCATAGATTCCAAAAGCCTGGAGACATTTCCCGTTATGCAGGGATGCCAAGGCATAGTTCCATCACTTTGTAAATTTTAGAAGAAAGTCCCTCAACATAATTCAATCTCGTATGAGTTGCAAATAAAGCCTTATATAACTGGAAACCCAGGCAGTTGGCATCTTGAAGATCTCATCCGTAGGGGCAAGGTATTGAATATCCAAGATATGGGGTATTGAAGAGTCAATGCAAAAGTTGTGGTTTAAGTTTCTAATAGAAAATTGTATGAATCACCCGAGACAATTCTTGAATATACATCCACTAATCACACTAACACTCTTTCTCTTGCAGTAACAGATATCGAGCCTAGGGCCAACTACGTCCAACCCACACAATTACCAACCATGTCGAATTTAAGATGGATGACTATATATGTCAATCTATGGTTTTACCTCTAGAAATTGAAATCAATGATATCATTTAATTGTTAAACTACCATAGTCTGTCTATTTTTTCAAAAATTACACGAGATATCTGCAATCAAGCAAAAGCTTGCACATAGGAACATGATATATTATACATTTTAGAAGTTGCTACCACGAGATGAGTCACTATTACAATTCCATACATATTACAGTAGATCTTAGAAATGAACTATTGTCATTTAGAAGAGTAAATACCATACCGAAACAAATTTATAAATATGTTCCATGCATAAATACCATACCGAAACAAATTTATAAATATGTTCAATATAAGCATTACCACTACATCCCTGAACCTGCAAGCCATCAGCCAGAAAGAAGGGGCCTTAAAGAATCGATAGGGTTTACTCAACACTTTATCTTATGCTTATTTTAAGGGTATGGTAGTGCACTGTCCAACATCAATCAAGTTCTTTGGAATAGGTCACAGGTTCTGGAATTCTCTTTTGTCAAGCCCATGTTTTCATAGCTTTAATCATATTAAGAACCCCCACCATTTTATTATAAGGTCCACTTATGAATCACAGGAGTAGAGGACAAACACTTTCTAGCTTAATTATATAGACACAGGGGGCCTTAAATCGGGAATCATAGACAAGCTCACTGTTAAACAATATAAAGGGCTCTACCATCTTCACTCGATTAGGAGGGCCTTATTTATGTGCATGATGATGCCACTATGAGATGGGGGCTTATAAATATATGCCCAATCAACCACAATTGGTGAATCAAAAAAATCATAAAATACATACATATACCGTCTCCAGATCAAATAAAATTTTGTGCAAAGTTCGACTGGAGATGTCAAGTAAGACACTAGAAAATTTTGATGGATAGAAGAGCACATGGCCATGAACGTTGTTAAGTAATTAGAATTTATGTTGTTGGAATGGTCAAACATGATGCATGCAATAGCTAGCAAATATGCCTTGATTCAGTATAATTTATCAAAATGTTGAAAATTTTGGCTAAGTGAATGACCTGCGGAGGCCAGAGGAAGAGTTTCATTGAGACTTGAGACTGGACAAAACCTTGAGGACATTTCTTTTCCTTTTAAGCATTCATGCCTGAAGGTCGTGAGTTATTTTTGGCACTTAAAGTTTGTATGTTTTTCCATCCACCTTCAAGTTGGATTCTGTGGGCTGCAAATAACCCGTAAGTTGCTCCCCAGTCTGATTTGCTTCTGTTAAGTATGAACCCTGGAGTCGTTGCAAGTGCAAGGGGAGCTTCAAGGGGGAGCTTTCTTGGGATATTTGCCTCTAACCGAGTATGGAACTCTTCTAAGTTTCTCTGTGATTATTATAAAAAACACACTCTGGGCTCATCTCCATCAAGCCAACAAGCAAGAATAAGAATACTAGTGTTTCAAATCAAGAAGCACGTGGCTACAGGAAAGAGACAGAAACACGACTTACTTCCACAAACAAGCACAAGCTCACAAATGCAGAAACTCGGTCTCTTAAATAAATTCGGACACAGGGGAAACTTTCAAAGATGTGGACAAGATCAAGGAGGAGGTGGCTAGACATTTTCGCGACCTCTACACAAATCCATCTGATACAAGAAAGGAGGAGATGAATAAAGTAATCGACCACATTCCTCACTTAGTAAGCGTTGAATATAATGGTTTCCTCACCAAAAGGATCACAAAAAAGGAGGTATATCAAGCCATCTAGTCTATATAACAAGACAGCTCCAAGGTTGGATGGCTTTACAAGTTGCTCCCGAGTTTGATTTGCTTCTGTTAAGTATGGATGGCTTTACAAGTTGCTTTAGAATTACAAATATTAAGATAGGATTTCAGTTGTATGTGTGTTTGCACTCTTTGTGAAGTTTGTATATTTCCCAATACCAGACAATAAAATAGAAGGCGGGCAACAATCGCTGACTGTTCTAGGCCATAGCGGTTCTGTTAAGAACAGAGTATTTAGTGCTGGAGACGCTTCTAATGCCAGACCTTCTATTATGGAAAATACCATCAAATCTTTGGCCCTGGCTGCAGAGAATGGCGTAGATTTTGTTGAATTCTATGTGCAGGTAGACCAAGCTTGTCATTTTCTGGCATAGGGTATGGTGTTTAGGCTTGTTGCCTTCTCAGAACTTGGACATTTGCTTTGTTTATAAAATGTTTAAATTTGTTTTTGTCTTTAACAGATATTCTATGGTTGCTTTAAATTTGTTTCAGGTCACTAAAGATGGCCATGCTGTCATCTTCCATGACGACTATATTATAATAGATGACAAAGTAAATTGCCTTCTATATTTTTGTTTCCTGTGCCATTCAAATTGTATTTTGTTTAAAAGTCTTTAACTAACCCAAAAGGAATATAACCTGAACCTAGGGATCAGAGTGTTGAAGGGTTCCATTCTTATGTAGGTTTAATCATCTTGCAGGTTTAGGGACCTTATGGGACTCGACCAACTATCTTATTTTTTGCAACTAGACCGTTCTAACTTATCTTTTCTTATTATCCGTGTTTCAGGGATTGCACAATGCGAAGCGCATTGGACAACTGGAATTCAATAGACTTTCTTTGCCCCCAAACCGTTCTAACTTTGGTGATGGTCAGTCTGTTTCAGGGATTACATAATGCAAGGCGCATTGGAGACCTCAGTCTTGAAGAATATCATTCCATGGGATTTCAAGCCGATGGCCTGGACGTAAGACACTGCAGAAATTCGTGGATGGAATTCGGTTTCTGGTGATGTGCAATTTGTGATCATTGTTTCTTTGTTGTTGCTTAGATCCAAAGCCCTCTGGTTCGAAAAGCCAATGATGGCAGTATTTGCAAATGGATTGTTTTATCTTTAAGCCAATGACGTTTACCAATGCTCCTCACCCATGCTGACAAATTGGAGAATGTTAAATTCATAAAGAAAAAACCCGGCCATATTCCTTACCTCCGGTCCTAACAGATCAATCGAGGAATCCGCTTCAATCACCAACGACAACTTGCGCATTGTGAATGAAGACTGCAGTCAGGGCGGACGCAGGGGAGAGGAGGCGGACTGCACGGGAGAGAAGTTCAAACGCAGGGGAGATAAGCTCAAACGCAGAAGTGGAAAGGGGAGTAGTTGGTCATGCATTAAATGCATGGATTCGATCCTCGCGATTCTCTGACACGGACGACGGCGATGGCAGAATGGATGGGCGAAGTTCGCCGGAGAAAGGGCAACGCCCGTGGGAGAGTAACCCGACGGAGGTTAACGGAGTGAGCTCGATCGTCGACGGCACCGGGTGGGCCCGGGTGCAAATGGTCGGGTCGATAGCTCACTCCTATATATATATATATTAAAAATAAAATATAATTTTAAAATATAAATATAAAACTATAAATTGAAAAAAAAAACATTTTTTAAATTTATTTTTCATCTTTTTAATACACTTTCAAAATCACGTGTATACTTATTTTAAATAGTTTTTTTTATATATATTATGTATATTATATATCATTTTAATGCAAAATTAATAACATTATTAAATAACTTTAAAAAAATGTTAATATTGGGATGAAAGAATAGTACATAAATTTCTACCACGAAAAAGTTGAGTTAATATTAGACAAATGAGATTATATATAACAAAAATTATTATTATATGTAATAAAAATTATAATAATATAATATCTTATTATGATATAATAGTTCATTCAAATTGGTACATTAAAATTTTATGCATGTATTTGGTTTGTAACTTGAATGTATGTCTAATTTATGTTGGTATAAATGTAGGTGTTTTAAAAGTTAAAAGGTGATAGTAAACTATAAACCTTGAATAATACATAAATTTAAATAAAATATTAATATTAAAATTCAACGTGATGAAAATATATATAGAGTAATTATTATAATATAATATTTTATTTTTATAAAATAAATAAATAAATATATTTTTATATTTAAATAATAATTACAATAAATTATTAGATTATTATATATAGTAAGTATTTAAAAAACAAAAACTATTAATCATCAAATTGTTTTTATTATAAGATGTTACGTGATTTTGATTTTAAATAAAGATTTGACATATATATTTTAAATATTGAAAAAGTAATTACATAATTTTAGTTTTGAATAGAGCATTTGTTTTTTTTCATATTTGATACTTATTTTATATTGAAATATAAAAAATAATTACATTTAAATAAAATATTTAGTATTTTAGTATTTGTAATTTATTTTATATGGACATATAAATAATACTTTTCTTTCTAAGTACTTTAAAAGTACTTTAATACATTTATATTATATTCTAAAATAATCTATGAGTATTATTTTCATAATTGATACTTTACTTACAACATTGATATAGTTAAGTGAGTTTTCATTCACCATTTACAATTTGACAAATAAACATCCTTAACTCAACCAATGCCACCTCAACTATTATAGATGATGTCATTCTCTAGAATGTGATTGGTTCTTTTAAAGTGAATTTTGATAGTACATTTTATGTTTGGAGACCTATTTTTTACCTCAAAATTCCCCTAATGATTATGTTATTTAACAGATTCTTGGGACAACCTAATTGTTGCCATAGGTAGTGGTATCCAAACGACCTTAAAATTTGATGAAATAGTATCATCCCTACTATCAAAAGAGATGAGGTGGAAAACCATGGATAATCATAGCATGGATTCCTTATTTGTGAGAGGTCACCCCCAAGAGAGAAACAAAAATAAAGGATTTGAGGGGGATCTAAACCTAAGGGTATATATGAATCCCTAGCAAAAGGAATAAGGAAGTGCTGAAAATGCAGTAAAGTTGGCCACTATAAAAATGATTGCAGATCTAAGAATGCTAAGAAATAAAAGGGATCTATGGATACCCCTTCCATAGAGGTGAAGACCTCCTCATGAGAAGGAGGGGATGTGTACCTAGATTCCACAAGTAATCATTCAGAATGTGATATATGGCTGATTGACTCAAGTGCGTCATGTCATATGACCATGTTGTTGGCACAATAGATACCATTTTATCAATTAAAATGGGAACCCTCATTTATTAATTATGAACCAAATCTTGAATTCTATTATCTACAGTTGATGGGGTCTTATGATTCTTGCATATATTACTATGCCTTTCATGATTTGGATTGAATAAATTTTTTCTTAAAACATCTTGCTTTTATACGTTTTTTTATGAATTGCGGAAAACTTATTTTTTCTCGTTCAAAACTGTCGTTTCTACAATCCACAATCTGCAATGCGAATTGCGTATGTCCCATTTTTTTAAGTTTGGATTTTCTCCTTTCCGCAACCCGTAACTTGCAATGTGAATTGCGGATGTCAGAAATCCTTTGGTTGATAAAAGTTGGATTCTCATTTCCGTATTTCTGCAATTCGACAACCCGCAATGCGGATTGCGGAAACCAAAAACGATATTTTCTTATTTGTTTGGATTTCTATTTTTATATTTCACCATTGATTTGATCATTTACCTAAATATATGGTATTATTTGGATTGTTTCCTAATCTCTATCTTGTATTTTCGTTTTGATTCATTTGAGTTGGTTCCATGATATTGGTGGTTAACTTACCATATAATTCTTCACATATCTTACTTGGATTTTTCCTTCACTGCATAAGCTGATTATTCAAGATGGTTGATTGTGACCTTGGATTGAGATTTTGATTGATTATTTGTCTCTCCTTTTTATGAGTCTAGGTATTGCATTGGCATAACATTTTAAAAACAAATTGGATTTTGATTGTTTGGCTTTGTTTGAAAAAATTAATACCTAATTAAACTTATTGAAATCATTTTTAAATATTCATGATCTTTCTTTTGTTTTCATTAAATTACTTTGTGTATTTTATTAAATCCTTATATTAAATCTATACACAATTTGATCTTATAAAACCAACATTTGAATTAAAAACACACACATGCTTTAGTTTATACGAGTTCTAATTTCTCTAACTTCCAGAGGTTTTTTGGTTATGATTATTTGGGAATTAGTGGGATTAAAATTCTATCTTCGCGAATGTAAAATTAGCTTGATCATGGATAAATTTTTCCTTATCAATAAGTTAATTTGGTCTTGAAAATACAATTTCTATTTTTCTCTTTTGCAATTTAAAAGGATTTTATTTATTATTGTGCAAAAAGAAATACTATTATTATTTTCTTGGTATTATACTCTTGGAAAATGGTTATATTAGAAATCTATTTGCCGGACTCATTACTCTCCTATATTCTTGGGGGATTGGTTTCCTATATTTGGGCTTTCATCCAACATTTCATTTTCTAAGAATGAGTTTGTAATTAGCTTGGGTTCTTATATATATATAAATTATCATTTTGATTGAACCATTATGATTTCCCCAACATTTTGGGCCCGCTGCATCATTATGTTAAATTTGATTTAATTCCAGGTCCGTAAAATTGGATTTAAACATTTGCATTTCCTCAATCAGCATGCAGATTACAGAAGGTAAAAAATTTCTCATATTTGAAAAATCATTTCCGCAATCTACAAATGTTGATTGCGAAAGTCACCTTTTTAATTTTTTATTTCTGCATTTCGACAATTTCGGGATTTGCACAATTTTAGGAAATGTGGATTGCGGATTGGGGAAGGCCATTTTTTTAATTTTCAAAATTTTTATTTCCGCATTCCGCAAGAGAATTGTTTTGGACCCTAAGTTTCTCTTATGTTATGTTTTAGTTTAATTTCGAGTCCGTAAATTTTGGTAATTTCATTTTTACTTAGGGTTTTAAATTTTGTTTTTGATTTATTTTTTAGATTTTGATTTATTTTTTAGAAATCCTAAATTTCCTTTTCAACGCCCATATTTCATGAATATTGAGTTTGTATTTTGTTTTGTATTTTGTTTTTCTTTTGGAAAATAATTTGGATAATGGATTTAATAGTTAAATCAATGGCTACAATTCACCCAAAAATGAAATCAATGGTTGTTGAGTCTTAACTTTTGGAATCAATATCTTGATATTTATAAGTCCAAATCAAGCCCGAGATAGCTCGTTGGAAATATGGAAGGACGAGAAATGTTTGGAAAAATTATTTTTTCCAATTGAATAGTTTAACCACCCAAAAAATCTACATTAACAGTCAATTTTGGATTTGGACTAGATTTATATATTTTCATTTGTAAATGGATTTTTATTAATTTGGATTTCTTTCATTAGCTTTGGAATGACATTTTAATTTCTCTTTTGGTTTGTATAGGTGTGGGTTTGGATTTGGGGGAATCAAATTGAAGGTTTTACATCCGAGTTTGAAATGGTCAAAACATTCCAAGTGGAAAGCATTGATCTTTAGACGTGATTTCTGGAGTGATGAAGATGAATTTGGAAAATCTGAGACATGAGTTTTGTGGAGAATGACCCCACCTAGTGGGAGTGCAAGTGGAATTCCCAAAAAATATATTATTTGAGAGATCCAATTGGTTTTTCAAAATGGAATTTCCCATATTTTTCTCATGGACGGATTTGCTAAATGGAACAACTCAACTAGTTAGCTCAGAAATTAGGGAAATTGACTTTAGGCTTATCCTGTCATTTATTTTGTATAAATACCTACCTTATATGCTCTTATGAGGGGGAGATCTAAGGAGACAATTTTCTTTCTTTCTCTGTAATATAGAATTGTTATGCATTTTTATGCATAAATTTTCTTATTCAGATCAGTGCATGGTACTTTAATTTTTCAGCAAGCTAGTTCATTGGATCTGGAGATCTTCTGTAAGGTTTTCATTAATTCATTTAATCAATTGAATTTGGTTTGTTTTCTGAAATTTATTTTTAGAATATGTTGATTGTCATCTTATATTCACATTATGTTGCCTATGTTTAGACCTCAAAAGTTACTTTCAATTGCAGCATGAATCATTTTCAATCTGTGATGAGAAGAATTCTAGAGTTGTCATGATTTTTTATCATTACATAACCTATAATGTTTTATGACATGCCAATTGATACGAATCTGATTTTTCAGCTTGATAATCAATTGACACTACAACAAAAATTGGATTTAGCGTCGAATTTAGCGCCGGATTTTAGTGTAATTTTTTCCCAACTATGGTGAACAATCCGGCGCTAAACCTGGCGCTGTTGTACATTTTCGTAAAACGCCGTCTATTGCATCTTTTTTTCCATCCATTTTTGCGTCCATTTTTACACCCAATTTTTTGCATCTAATGTTACGCCTTTATTTGCGCCCAATTTTTCAACTTCTATTGCATCTTTTTTTCCGTCCTTTGTTACATCCTTGTTTGCACCCAGTTTCATGCTCATTTTTGCATCCAATGTTGCGTCTTATTTTGCTCCTAGTTTTTCATCGAGTCTTACACCCAATTTTGCACCATGTTTTACATAAAATTATGTGTCCAATTCTGCATCTAGGTTTGCACCTAGTGTTGTGCCTAGTTTTGCACCCATGTTTGTATCTAATATTGCATCTAGTTGTGTGTCCAATGTTTCATCCCATCTTGCATTCAATATTACGTCTAGTTTTACATCCAATGTTTTGTCCCGTCTGGCATCTAAAATTGTGTCTCGTTTTAAGTTTTTGTTTGCACCAAATGTTGCTTCTAGTTTTGCACCTGGTGTTACGCCTAGTTTTATGTCCATCGATACACCATATTTTGTGCTCAATTTAATGTCCAATTTTACATCTAGTTAGGAATCCACTCTTTCATCTATTGTTGCGTCTAGTTTTGGACATATTATTACATCTAGTTTTGAGTCATTAATTGTGTCTAGTGTTGAGTCTCTTTTTGCATCCAATTTTGCGTTTAGTGTGACATCCATTTTAGTGTCCACATTTGCGTCTGACATAAGGTCGGATTTTGCATCCACTTTTGTGTTTGATGCGACGTCCACTTTTACATCATGTTTTGCATTTAGCATTGCGTCTAATATTGCATCCATCTTGCACTACTACATTTTTTACCTTTAGAAATACATTGCAATATCATTAGGGCATGGAGGAATCGAACCACCAATCTCCTGCTTGTAAAGCAGGTGCTCTTCCATTGAGCTAGCACCCTTTAAGAATTAGGAAGATGAGCAATATTAACACATATATTTCATCATTTGTAATTCTAATAAAAGACAATAAGATCCAAATAAAAACATGCTTAAAATCCAATTTATTTTTCCAAACACACTAATAAGCAAAAAAATCTACCGTGCTCAGGAAACAAAATATCCTAAATAATTACGCAATCTATTAAAGTGGTCTGCAAAAGGGTCTTAGAGAACACCATAATGTATCGATGCATACCTAATAACCTAAACTTGATATGGACAAAGAATAAGGGATGTGTTTAAGAAATAGTTGTAGAATCCAATTGAGGATGTGTGTGTTGCTACATAAATGTTGTTATTCATTGATGGTGTGATTTTGTTCAGCATAGATGTTAAGAAAAGAACTCATGAATGGTTACTAAAAGAATACACCTACTATGTGCATCATGCATGATATAATGAATATTTTAACAATGTACACCAACAAAGACAATTTATATTAGCAAAAAAATTATTAGCCAAGGGCTCACGACCAACCCTCGGGCAGACCCATAAGGGCGGTCATGGCCTAATTGTCCCTTCGGGCAACCTGTAGGCATACCCGTGAGGGTGCTGTAGCAGCCCGAGGCTGCACAGACCCTCAGGGAAGCCCACGGGCCAGCCCATAGGAGCACGGGCTAGTTGCTAGCCCTTCAGGTGGCAGCATAGCTGCCACACAGGGCAGCTAGTAAGATGTCTAGCAACTAAGGCCCAGATCAAGCAAACAAGGCTACCACAGCCAACCGGGCAGGCTAGATAGACAGACGGGCAGCAAGGAGTACAGTCCAGGCAGCAGATCAGACAGCCGTACATACAGGTGTAGACAGAGAAGTACGGGCAGGCAACTAGCAGGGTACAATCGGGTAGCAAAATACAGATCTGGGCAGCCTAAAATTGTTAGGCAGGAGAGGGAAAAGCCCTAAATTGCGCAATTTTGATGTAATTCTAGAAATTGATCTTTTGTTTCTGTAGTTAACCCTATTGGGGTTTGTTGAACTTTTTGAAGAATTTAGTCATCTCATTTACGAGATGAGTTGCTAATGCTTTTTGGGGTTTTGTCCTTTAAAGAATCCCCAGTGACAAAACTCTTGTGTCCATTGTGTTGATGTGATGAATGTTATTTTACTGCACTTGTCATTTGTTTAAAGCTAATCTGCGAATTTTTTAAGTATTCATGCTAATGCTAAAATTCAACAGTTTGGTGCACACATTGAGCCTTTTGATGCATGATATTGTCAAGCATAAGGAGAGTGGATGAATATGACTTGTAGAAGAAAGGAAAGAAACTCATCAAATTTATTACCTAGCATAAGAAGTTCTACTTCATTTATGGCACCTACTCTAAGTTGTTATTGCTTAAGATTGCAGAAACTAGATTTGGTATCTATTTCCTCACCTTTAAGCACCTATTGAAGATAAGACAGGGTTCAATTGATATGGTAATGAGTGATATAAAAGGATAGCTTGAGTATTGATAGAAATGATGCTAATGCAGAGAGGGAAGCCATTCTTGATAGCACTTTTGGTCACAAGTTAGTTATGTTTTGCAACTCATCACACCAATTTATAACATGATTTGATTTTCAGATTTAGATCCCCCAGCCATTGGGGAGGTTTATGAGCAAGTGGACACCGTGCTAAGAAAAATTAAGAACATTGTTGATCCTAGTGATGCAAACTTGTAGAATCATACTTGAATAAAGTGGAAAAACTATTCAACTACATGCCTCAGCATATGTCACTATGTTCTTACACCAAAGTACTATCATCCATCATGATTACAACTTGCAAGCACCAATAGTAGGTGGGGTGAAGAGAAAACCACACCAAGGTCCAAAGGTGCAAGCTGGTTACATGCAAGCGTTAAACAAACTAGTCTCTGACGAGTGTGATACCATATGACAAAGATTGATCGACTAGATCAATAGCACTGGAATCCATGGCTTTAATCATGTCCATGCAATAAGAGATCAAGATAAAATGTCTTTTCTCAAGTGGTGGAACATGTATGGCAGTTCTTCCCACAACTACAACATTTGGCGGCACAGATGCTTTCAAATGTTGTGAACACTACTTCTGCAGAGAGGTGTTGGAGCACATACAACTCCATCCACAACGTCAAATGAAACAAGTTGAATGTAAATAAATCAGAGAGTTTGGTTTATGTGCATGACAACTTACAATCATTTTCCCAATATTGTGAGGAATCATAGAGGAATCATAGATGGATAAAGCATATAACACTTGGGACAATAATGCAAAGGAGGGTAATTTGAAGAATAACATTGGTTTTGGACTAGATTTTAGACGTTTCTAAGATGCTTTTAATTTTTTGAACTATTATACACTTCAAGCTTGCCCTTTCCCCAAGGATTCATTCAAAATTTTGGGGAAGTTTTTTGAGTTTCATCTGCAGATTTCAACGTGAATCTGAGCTCCATTTTGTGTTCTACTGAAACTTTTTAACCCAACCTATTTGGTAAGCACTCCATACAGAGAAACCTCGAGTTTAATCACAGCACAAGAAATTGTAGATAACACTAAGTCCCCCACCAAATATATTTATAGTCATCGTACTTGGTGTGGTGAGAACTCACACTAAAGGGAATGAGCTTGTTTGCTTTGTCGTCACTCAATTTGCCACCAACTTCATTGCCTTGCAGTGTCTTGTTATACAAAAAGTTAAAACTAGATTTGAAAGAGATGTTTGTGGCCTGTGAGTGGGTACCGGCATTCAAATTGAAAAGCTTCATATGTTTTGGGAGGGATGTTGGGGAAGTTGTTACATTTTTTGAGCCACTCGTACAAATCCTACAGAAGATGATAGTGAGAAACTCATAATGGATTATTTCTCTATGAAGCCATGGACAGTGCCATGGAGGCCATTTGAACCACCTGTTAAGGGGATGAGACCAAATGTATGCCACTCTCACAGATCATTAAACACAAGTGGAAAAATCAGGGTAGCACTCTGCATGACTGTGATATTATGTTGAAGATCAGGGCATCACTCTGCATGACTGTGATATTATGTTGAAGATCAGGGCAACACTCTGCATGACTGTGACGTAAATAGATGAACTCTATGATCTAAAGAATATTGAACCCTAAGTTGCATGGAAATGCGTTCAGATACAAAATTCAAATACAGATCCACTCGGATATTTGAGAAGTATGGATACACCCAGATATATATCGTTGAAAAAAATCCTGGACCAGAAACCTAGAGGATTTATATCTTGAAATATATTTCATTTTAAATCGTTCTCACAGGCTATGGAAACTTCATATTTGTGTCTTTTAGAATGATGGGGATAGGGGCTATGTTATAGAAAAAAGGACAGGGTTTCAGGGTCCTGCATTTTATCTTATTTTTATATATTTTATATGGTTTCTGTGTTTTGGAGGATCTGTCATCTTGATGCTTCTAGTAGGATGGAAACGGATTCTTAGTCCATCCTTGCATATTTCCATACTGTGAAACCAGTGTTACAAAGAGATGCACTTCCCATGGGGGCACACTCCATGTGCACCTGTGATGGTGAAATTCCAAGAGAAACATTTCCCGGTGTCCCCAAAATCATGAAAAGAACGATGTGTTAACCAAACATTTTAACCACATAGCAAAGAGATTGTCACTCCCATAAACAATTTATCACAAAGATCGGAACTTGGATTTTTCTATATCAGTAAGAACAAACCCTCGATATATTTCATTTCCTCTTCAATGGAACCCATTTTAAATTGAGTTTTACTCTATTTAACATACCTTCACTTTTACTTAAACATTCAATGGCTTCATATTGACCTTGTGATAGGTTCAAGTTTCAATACTTCTTCTCCTCATGCAGTGGCTCATCTTTTCCCTTGGGTGTATCAGGCAAGCACTCAGGTTTCTTTTCTTTGACCATTATGTAACTCCTTTAATGCTCTACAGTTCCTTTGATTGAATCTTCTCTAAATGATGGCTAGGCTTGAATAAACCCCTACTTAAATTCCTGTCAGAAGCAGCTCTGTCATGGGTGGAGGCCACTTCTTTATAATGCATCATTGCAGATAGGATGTTCACCTTCTTTATCATGATGGCTCCTATGTGTCTTTTGGTAGCGCCAAACCATAAAATTATTCATCCTCCATCAATGGCAGAAAGCTTGTTTGCCAGTGGTTTTGATCTGATGACTCCTTGCTCATAATAGTTTGCATTGGATTTGAATTGATTGTTTGTTCTTGGCCCCCTCATCATTTCCTTCCTCCCTTCGTTTGTTGTCTTCTTTATGGCATTGTATTCACTTTCTCTCAAATCTGGCAGGATATCTCTGGTGGTAGATGCCAAGGGTGAGGATGGTTTTGATGAAGAGTAATGCTTTGCAACACGAAGGCATGGCACAGAAGGTGCTCACCAGAATTTATTGGGAGCAAAGAGAGGTAACAACCCTGCCTGTGGTCTCTTTTGTTTGTCTTCCCATCGGGATAGGAGCATAGGTTTAATGTTATGCTTCGACAGAGATGGGGAGGATGTAACTCCCCATTTGTAATTTTGTACAGTTCTCTGTTATCATTTATGTGATTTTAATTCTGTGTTGGGTAAAAATTGTCTCAGTGGGTTGAGTGATTTCTAACTCTCGAGATCTTCTCTGAGTGTTGGTATACAGTTCTCTATTATGTGATTTTAATCCTGTGTTGGGTAAAAATTGTCTCAGTGGGGTGAGTGATTTCTAACTGTCAAGATCTTCTCTGTGTGTTGGTATGGCCAGCCCCTCAAACTGGGGAACAATTGGGAGGGATGGAGGAAATGAAGGGATCAACTGACTGCCTCACCTCCCATTTCACTCAGCAGGATGTAAGGCAGGATGAGTTAGAATGTAGAGAAGGAGCAGAGAGGAAAAAATAGACAAGTTGACCAGTAATTCCAAGGTGCACTTCAGTATAATCCTGGGATTAACTCAAGGAGTACAGTCTCAAATTGGTCACTCTGTTTGTTCGAAGATGAGGGAAGAGAACACCATACAACAAACATCAATGGCAATCATGGAAGTGCTGAGTGCACAAGGACCTGTTAAAGACAAGCAGCAGACGAAAAAAGGCCACAGTGGCCATGTATTCTCTTAGCTTCTTAGGTCTTTATGTATTTCACTTGCACTGTTTTGTTAAGCCAGTTTATTAGACAGTATAGCTATAAATACTTTGTGAATGCAGTAAATACAGTACAGTATATGTATGCTAAGGATAAAATTTTGTGGAGTTGCTCTACAGAAGATAGAGCATTTTGGGTACCGACTTTGGACTTTATCATTTTGGCTGTTATTCTTCAGCCCTTTAATACAAAAATATTTACCCATTCTGATTAAAAAATATATTTCAATTAATGTCAGAAATAACAATATATAATTGGGAAAAAGAAACCCAACATGTCAAAACAGACTTAAATATACATGCAGTTACATTTTCATAAGAATATAAATATTGCATGGTAATGGCATAGAGAAGAAATACAGCAGAGTCTTCAAAAGAAATCTATGTGAGTTAATTTAAAGAATACCTCCACTGCTTTGGGATTGTGCTAGCTGGGAATTTAGCTCAGCCAATGACTGCAGAAATAAGTTGTAAAAGTAAAATATATATCTTTCAGTACCAGCTAATTTTCCTTTCCAAAAAATAATATTCATAAACTAACATAAAATTAAAACATCTAAATACATCACATGCTATAATAATGCTGCAGAACCTTAATACCAAGATGATAAAATTATCAAGGCAAGGGAACAATATCTGAAGAGAACCTCCCGCAATGCATTTTTACGATCTTCCATTGGGTACACATCCACCAAACCATATGATGTATCACATAGGGATTGAACAAAATCCAAAGACACGTGGTAAGTCCCTTTTCGAATTTGAGATGTGATTGGCAAAGGTGGCTTAGCAGATGACCTATCACTCCGCTGCCTTAGAGATCCTGGCCGTTTCTACACCAATATCAAAAAAATCACTCCTTAAAATATACAAAGACAAGCATACAAGCAAATTATAAGCTACATTATTCCTACAAGCTGACAGCTTCAGAGACAACATCAAACTGAAAATAATCTCACAACAATATTTGAGAATCTCGAAATATGCAAAAAGTTAAAAAAAGAGGATACTAACTAGACTTTCATAGTCACAGCCAAAATATTAGTACAATATAAGCAAATCATATACAAATATCCAGTATATCATTTCAGAAAACATAAATTAACAGATTCCATGGACAAAAATATGTCCATACACAACAAAATCTAATTTTGGCCAAAGAATGTAAATTTACAAGACCTGGATGTCTAGACTGATAGCAATAGCTCTATGTTCCAACAAAATAGTATGTGCAGTACATAAGCAACCATCAAAAAGATCATAGGAAAAAAGTTTTAGTTCCGCATCCTAAAGAACCAAAGAGCTAATTGCAATCTATAACATTTTTGGCCAAAAACTTTACAAACCCATGTTTACCACTAACATTTAGGTGCTACTAAATTCT